>JAQFZG010000138.1:0-47780 GCA_034695465.1 Entomobrya nicoleti
TCTGAATTACTTGCATGAATACATCACAAAAAGTCCACTTTCTTGAGTTGTCTTCCGTTACACGTAACGTTCAGGGGAAAAATGTCTTTTGTCGTTATGCACATGGTTGAATATATAATAGACCTGGAACAAATTCCCTTGCACTCAAGCAATCTCTTAGACTGGTTAATAAACTTATTATTCTAAAGTAAGAAAAAAAATCTGCAGAATTGTTTATATCCGTTAGAATTTTTATTTTATTAACCATTTCGGTAAGCTTAAAATTACAATGCTAATAAATAGAACGGTCGGAAAGTTGGGGTAACATGATACAAGTAAAAATGTATTCGCAATGTATACTCATAACACTAACAGTGCCCTTAACTATGGTATTGTAGAATATAAGACTGTAGCAAACTACTGTATCTTTGAATGCGCTGTTTCATTTTTTATTACAACGAATGCGTGAACACGTCATGCAAATTGTGAATTTGGTCATTATGATAATGATCGTTTCATTTGTAAAACTAAAAGGGTTAGCATTTTAAAACATTTTCCTGCGTGGTTCTCCGAAAAAATATGTAAATTTTCAAGATATTGTCTAAATTAGACAATTTTACAATTAACTGAGCGTAGACAATTGCATAATACTCCTCATTCTATTTCTCTAGAAAGATGAAATTACATTAAATTAGTGCGTCCTAACTGTAACTGTATCTACTTGTTAAGTGTCTGGAAATACTTTGAAAGAGTGAAAATGGTTTAGAACTTACCAAACTTTCTTTTTACCAAATTAACAATACAAGAAATGCCGCTGGTTTGTTCTATTATTCTACGAAATTCAACTCATGTAAGAATAATATAAATGAGATTTTTTTTAAGATAAAGAGATAAAATGCTTCACTTTTTGTGCATAGAAACCTTGGATTCCTACAAATTGTTTTTTTTTTACAAAAAACAAATTCTTTTTGTTGCAAAATTCTTCGTGAGAACTCTTTTTCCAAGAAAAAAAAGTGCCAAAAAAGTTGTACATTGGGGCAAGTGGCAAGTCCATGAAAGACAAAATACAAATCTCATTCAAGCCAAATGTGTACATATGTAGTCGGAAAACTTGTCAGGTTTACTTGGTTAAAGTACTTGGTTTGAAATTCTATATGACGTCGCTCTTGACTGTTTGCACAATAATGAATGTATCCACTTGAAAGAAAAAAAACTTGTAAAAAACTAATCAAAACTGATTGTATGGCAAATTTTATGTATCTACTAATTTTATATTATTTTGTTGGAATTACAGGGACGACTATTGAAGGACACAGGAGAGCAGAGATAGAGGCGGTGAAAGTTCAACCCTTTAAATCGAATTCATAGAATATAAACAGATATATATTTCCCCCGCCTCGTAAATTTGTTGGGTGTGCGTTTGAAATTTGTAAGTCTGAAACGAAGAGACTCTTGTCCAGATCACCACCGTCACAATGAATCTTCTTCTTGGTGGAGTGGGAACTTGTATGGCATTCTTTGGGATTTTCTTGAACCTCTACGTGATCATTGTGCTACTTCTTAACAAAAAGGTACACACTAAAATGGATGTCGAATTTGATGAGCGTGATATAAACCAATATTCAAAGAAAATTTGCATCTGAAAATTATGTTCCTTTGAAGATATATGTAAATGAGGTGATACTAAACATTTTCTTGTATCGCAATAATATGTAATTTGCAGGCAAGAACGAGTAGCGAATGGATTCTCCTCCACTTGAGTTGGTGTGGGCTGGGTGCGAGTTTTTTCAATTTATGTCTGATCAGTCCATCCATATTCATGGCCAGATGGCTAACTTCCACAGGGTCACTATGCAGTCTGGTTGGAGCATCCGTGCTAACACTACAACTTCTTACTGTTTGGAGCATATGTGCCTTGAGGTAAGTTGCTATGGGCATATACTCCACCAGATTTTTATACTTTACTTGATAATCAGCATTATTTCTAAAATCCCTCATAGCTGAAAAATTACTTAAATGGTTAACGAAAGCAAAAAAACTTCAGCTTCTGTTGTAAACTTTTTGTAACAAAAATATTTCGCAAAAAAGGAAAGAAAACATTTTTGATGAGAATAATTTTTAGAGTGAGAGCAAGCAGAAAGTATTTTTTATTATTGTATCAATAAACGCTTACGCAACACATTACGAAATCATCCCTGTTTTTACTGTATGGTATTTCCGAAATGATATTAGAACCAATCTATCTCGATCAGTCATGTACATTATCTTTCCATTTTGTCAAAAGAAAAATAAGTAGAAAAAATAGAGAATATTCCAGTAAAGCGTAGGTAGAAGTAGTAGACACTGTATTCCAACAACTTTAAACCATAGGCAACTTGTTTCTGTGGTTATATGAGAGCAACAAGATGATAATATTATGCGGATGAATCCATTTACGTAAAAACCAAATATATTCAAGGATGGCTGTGTAAAAAAATACCACACGAGCAGAACTAAGAGGCATTTCCCTTATTTTTTTCTATGTGCTTTTGTATTATCGACCATTTATTGTTGGCTTCATACATCATCGCACCCCACCGCCGCCGCCATGCAAATAGTAGCAAAGCCATGTTTTCTGTTACTTTGACTAACTTTACTATTTTGGTTGTGTGGAATATAGTATGTCTGTGAAGCGCGTGCTGGCATTTTCATTTCACTTTTTTGTTGTAATGTGACTGCTACGTTTGCGACTATGAGACTACTTGTTCTTTTTGTGAAATAAATTTAATAGCTTTTGTGTATTCATGATCATCTCATGAAGATGCCGACGATGATCATGATGCCATGTACTTTCACTTGTCAAGTCTAAACAGATTTGACTATAATTCGTTAGCAGCAATCCTCTTTCTCTTTCTACTCATTTTACTTCCAAGTAAAGTTTACTGTGCTGGCTTTGCTTTTAGAATGAAATGTAGCACGTGCATAATTTACCAGTTTACTCCACTGATGCATTTTACATTATCAATTTCACTTATCTCAAAATTCCTTTTTGATTGGAGAAAATACTTTTGCGTCTTCTTTCGAAAAGTTTTCTTTTGTATGAAACAAATCGTATTGTTTTATTATTTTTGTGGGAGCCATAAACTATTGGTTTTATCTAATAAACTGTTTATGCAAGCAGTAAAAATTTGGTTTAAAAAAAGCTATTTTAAGATTGAATCTTAGTCACTGTGCTTGTCCTACAAATAGCTGACAAAGTAAAGATGTAAAAAAATTTAACCGCCAGAGAAAGACTACTTTAGCACTAAACTTTCTGCTGGGATATTTTCCGGGAAATCCTGGAATATATCAAAGATTTACCACGTCCGCCCCAGAAATGTCCGTAGTATGTGTACTTTTTCTCATCTATTTCTACTGATTTGGAATATCAATGAGAAGAAAGTGGCACAAGACAGTAAATCATTCTTTCAAAATATTGTTGAATATTGTCTACAACGCAGCAAGGAATAGACCTATTTTCCAACTGAAGCAGATTTAGCTTGTCCAATTAACAGTGTCACTTTATATCCCTTTCTTTTTTTCTGTTTTCCAGCGCGGATCGTTGTGCAGCGATTGCATCCCCGCTACGCTACACACAACTCGTGACAGGCCGTCGAGTGGCAGTATTTTTCCTGATAATTTGGGTGCTAAGCATAGGTACAGCCATGGCAGCATTTATCGTATCTTCCTTGAAGGAGGATGAATTCACAACAAATATTAGTACTGCTTCTAGTAGTACGGGTGCTAATGTGACCAATAATTTACTAAACAGTGATATTATCAATAGAATAATTACAAACATTAATAATACAAGTAGTTACAATAGTTCAACAATCAACATCCCACCCTCATCCACAGCGGCTGGTGCTGCGGCAGCATCAATGGGAGCTGCTGCGTCATCCTCAACATCCAATCCCGACCATATATTGCGGCCAACTGCAACCTTCCGCTCATTGTCATCATCCATTCCGTTTGGCGTCACCTCAGATCTCCAGGAAAAAGAGATAAATAATTTGATTCGCTCATCATCCTCATCAACATCTCAGAAATCATCTTCAGCGCCAACTGTTGCAAACATGATTTTCGAACTAAGCAAATCCACAAACATGGGAAGAATGGCCAGAAACGGAAAATCATTGGCCACAGGGACAACAAGCACAACTAATGGGGACTCACTTAAAGAAGGCGTTTTTGACGGAGGTGGGGGCGGCGGTGACAGTGTTACAATGAACTACACATCTTTCCTTTCCACCTCTTCCGGTGAGCAAAATTTTGAGAATAATGTTCCTCTCGGAACTAGAGGTCCTCATGGCGCGTCAGATGAAACTACAATTAAAAAAGAGTCCCTCTCCGAGTTTCGTAAAGCAATGGGTTTGTGTTTGCCTCGTGTCTACTACACGAGCGTTCCAAGTGTTTTGTGGATTTCCGAGTGGATTTTGGTGATTTTGGTGGCGCCCCTTTGCACCATCCTTGTCTGCGACTTGGTTGTTTTGTCTATTGCGAGAAAGCAGCGACATCGGATTGTTATGGCTTTATATCAAATCACCTTGTCCGCCCAGGCCACGGTGGTTAGGAAAGGAACAACTCCACCTCAGCTTTGGCTTAATCGAAGTATACCTGCAAAGTCCAGGGCGATGCGGGCTGTTTTTGAGGATTTTATCTCTTTGATGCTCATTCATCTGCCGTTAATACTCATTCTTGTAAGTTTCCAAAAGAACAACCAAATCACTTTGATACATTTAAAATTTTACATTTATAACCCAGACAATTTTAAAAATACCCACACACCCAACATTGCATAACAAAAACTTCAAACCAGAAAAATACATAAAATATACAGCATGCACATTGACTTGATGGACTTTTCAAACTGAATCCCTCTCACTAAATTTACCATACCACTAAACAAACTCATTTTAGGACTTGTATCGTCGTATACGGAACAGAACAAAGTCATTGAAATACCCTTTGATAAGGTCAACGAGATCCATTCAATTTTTTCTCTTCTTCGCTACATTCCACTTTTCCACTCAACGTTTCATTCAATTTTCCACCAGATTTATTAGAAAAGGCATGAAAAGTGCACACATACGCATGTTTTATACATTGTGGCTTTGTTTGGCATGACATCATCATGCTTGCATCTCTCGGCCTCCCTTCTTTCAAAAGGAATCAAGGAAGGAAGGAAATGGAAAGATGATCATAGGCAACGACTGCGATGACGGCAAATAATGATATCTTTTCCTTTTCTCTTTTTTACTACATCTTGATACACTATACACGACATGTAGATTGCTTTGGTGCATAATAATATCCCTACCACATTTGCAAAGCCCCCAGGAAAGTCCTCCACAGAAGAAAAGGTTTAATATAAAAACGAGGACACTAGATTTTTTCCGAGTATTTTTCTCTCTCTCGACAAATCTACATATATTTTGTATTTTATTTGGATTGTAGTATATATTCCAATCCACAATCATGAAACATGTTATATAATAACCTATCTCTTTTCTTTTTTTGAATTGGGGACGCACGAGGATGCTGTCAAGCATTTTATGGACAAGGTGCTTCATTTTCATTCATCAAAGAAAAAAAAAGAATGAAAAATCTTGTAAGGTTCTTGTAAGGTGTCTCGTCCTTCTCATCCCCTTGCACCTTTTCAAAAGAAGAAGAATAAGGAGCATATGATCATGAGGATGTAACCTGTAAAGTAGTAAAGTTGTAAAAAAAAGATGAAAAGTTTTTAAGAAGATTGTTGGAAAGTAAAAAAAAATGTAACAAGAAAATGAGAAAACGAAAGACTTTAATGATATAGATATGTAGTTTAAAGTAAAGGAGCTATATAGAAAATAGAAACAAAAATATTCCTAGAGAAATGGAGAAAAGGACCCAAGTTTATTGACATAGAATATGCAAAAAGAGAAAAAAGAGAGAAATGGGGAGGTCGAGAGAATAAGATGCATCTAAAAAGGGCATTAAAAATTAAAGCAAGAGATTGAAATGATGACGGCTGACTGTGCTTATACATTTCCATGGAATTTGGTTTCCTAGAATACTTTTTGTTCGTCTTCCGGTGGAAAAAATATGTGGAATTTAAAATGTTGAGGATGTGGAGTGGAGTAGTGAATGATGATGATATGCAAAGATATAATATTTTCGTAGTATTTTTTTTTAGCTTTTCAGCTCTTATTTTTTTATCTACCTGTCTATTTATGTAGTTTTATGTGTTGTATTGCTTTTTGCATTCCAGGTATTTGAGATGTTGGTAGAGGATCACCATGCCCCAGTGTTGCTCCATTTTCTGGGCTCAGTAAGCCTATTCGTGTCTCCCAGCTTTACTGCGCTTCTCTACGGAATCCGAGCGAGATCTCTTAGAGCTGCTTACAAAAGCTACATCCGGAAAAGGATGACGAATAACACGTTACAGCATGAAATTCAACAGCGTCTTTCACCTGTTGACGGAGGCTCTCCGAGACCTTCTTCTGGAGCCAAAAGTTTCAGGTAAATTTGATGCATTTTCCTTTGGCTTAATTTCTGAACAAAAAATAGTTTTTGTTTTAAAATCATCAATTTTTTATTGGTTAAAGCAATTTACAAGACTGCGTTGTCTGAGAAAAAATATACTCACCTTGGCCTCCTTATCCTTCCCAAAAACGCGAGCCCCATACCATACCCATCCCGCCATTAATAAACATATTCAAGTCAGCCTACAGCAAAATAAAAATCCTCTTACATCTTATCCGTCCATGCCAAACCCTTTATTCTGAGTCAAACGGGGCACAGAAAAAAAACATGCTTAAAGCAATATCCTCTTGGAACAGAACGAGAGCGAGCCACTCAAAACTAGCATCCCAAAAAAATGTGACTTTTATACTATTTTTACAGATCTTGTACCCCATCCCCAGCCTCATCCCCCATCCAAACTCCACGCCGACTCTCAACAAACGATTTACGGCCACCTCCAATGCATTTTCCCATGAACTCGGCGTGTAGCTCTCCGGTGTCCCCACTACCTGGTCCACACACTTCCACCATCATCAACAATGACGGCAGTCATTTCTTCATGGAGCACAACAATATTCAAAACAATCACAACTCCCTGACCTCCTGCTCGTACAACGGTAATAATCATGGTAATCATTTTAATGACAACGGTTGTCTAGGAAACACCTTTTCCAACAAACCAAGAAAGATTCGCTCATTTCTACACCTTCCAAGTCAACATGACATGCAAGAGTTTTGGAGTGGGTTGCGTCGACCCAATCGATCTCCCACTATAATCATTACACATGAGATTCGAATGAAGGAGAGTGGAAATTCTTCCTACGATTCGAAAAGCATTGTTTCCTCGCCAACCGCTGAACAAAGACTGTAAAAGAGTCCCACAAATCATACCTAATTTATATAGTCATCATCAATCAATCAATCAGCAAGCATCGTCAGTCGTGGTCGTATTTACATGTACAAAAATATATACATATTTCAATAAAAAAAGCCCTCAACAATTGTGTAGTGTTTTAACAAATAATTAATATTTATACGTGTCAACAGAGAGGGCATCTGCCAAAATATATAGTCAACAGAATTTTTTTTAGCTGCCATTATTGCTATACTAAGTAAAAAGGTAAACAACTCTGTTTAAGTTGTAAATTACACTAATTTTCAAAGCCAACACATATTCCACTTTGTCCACATGGCTACATGACTGCAAAGAATATTTAATTGGAAAAAATGATGAGCTGATAACACGTCAGGGGAGGAGAGCTTGGTCACTTTTTGCAAGTGAAATCAAATATATTATGCCATTTTCATTAATTTTGAACATTCCACACTTGTAAAAAACCAAATAATAAAGTATTTACAGTTTGCTAACAAAAAATACTGACGAAATAAATGGCTTTTAATAAATAAATGGACTTTAAACTACGTAACGTACCTTACCTGTTCGTCGTTGTTATGATAACAATAATTAATAATAAAATCATAATTAACATAAACTCTTCCATTGTGTTTTTCTTGCTAATAGTGTACCTTAATGATGATTGAATGATGACATATTTAACTTTCTGTGAATATTTACAATTACAAGTACCTACTTACATATTAAAGCATGCTTACATTTTAAATGATACAAAAACAAAGAGAAAGAAGAAGAATCGAATGCAATTTATGATGAAAACTTGTGAGAATATTTTTAACGTTCAAAAAAAATGGAAAAAGGGGAAATATCTTTCTATCTCAGGCCAATACATTCTGAAATTAGTGATCCAAGCGTATGTAAACATATTTAGAATTTTTTCCAAATATATTTCAATATTACAATTTACTATGTAAATAAATACATAATATTAGTCTTATTATGAAATGGCTTCCTTTCAATGCAGCGTTATTGTTGTTAAGGGTCATATAACAGTCTATATTTTATGACAAATGTAAAAATAGTATATAATCTTACGAAAACAGGTAACATACTCGGCTTGCACTTGTAAGAGTATACAATTGGTTACTATTTTATTATTCCAAGAAGGAAGTATCCAAAAACGAGGTGATAAAATTACGCTGTCCTATCTATCTGCGATTCTGGTAATATGTGAGGTATTTTGGAAGTGATAGTGTCGTCGCAACATGAAGAAAAAAATGGATTGTGCAAAATGAACATTTACCTGGGCTCTCTGTCTGTCTGTGAAGAATACATTAGAGTCAGTTTTACCACCTTTTCTAGTCATTATCAATATCACTTTAAGTGTATTCATTCTTGTTTTAATATATATATTAATGTACTAAAGTATTAAACCCGGAAGCGCTTTTAATTATAAAACGTAATTTGTGTACCTAAAATGCGAAATACTATTCACAATACTTACTTTATAATATCATTATTATAATGTATAATAGCAAAACTATAATCGATCTACTCAAGTTTAGACATTTACAGATATTGGATCTTCTTTCGAGTTTAAAAAATGAGTGATATTCTACGGCAGCGCTGCTTTAGTACACATCTTTGCTTTTTATTATATTTTGGGTTATATATCTTAAACATTCCCGTTCAAAACTCACAACAGTAGGCAGTAATATTTAATTGCATCTGATTTTCAGTATATTTTCAATATAAACAAAAGGAATCAATTTCATTGCCTGCATGTTATTATTACAATTATAAACTTATGAGTTCAAGGCTTGAAATTTTGAATGTATAAATAAAACGAAACCAGTTTCAAATCTAGTTGAGTTTTAAATGACAAGTTAATTATTGTTGTATCAGTTATATTTACTGTTGTGAGGATACTAGAAAAAAAACTTGCGTCCTTTCTTAATGTATGTGGTGCTCTGCCAAAACAAAGTCTAATGGGAATTCCAAGGGCGTCGCGACTCATAATGCCCCCTCATATTTTGAAATCCAACGAAATTTGAGTAAAATGCATATCTAACATTACACAACAATATATGTTTGTATCTACAAATTAACAAAGCTTTTGGAACATGGAACATCATCATAATATAATCATCAAGATTAAGGATCAAATTATGGTTAAAGTTTGAATCAACTCGACTGATATTTCGATCTCTCATCTTTGAGTACGTCAGTGTAACTTGACTAGTTATTTATTGGTTAGGTATTAGTTTTACAATTAAAATACAATTGCAAGCAGAACTAAAGAAGTTAATACGTAGTTTCTCAATTTCTCATTACATGTCTATACGTATTTCTCATTTTGTTTTATCAGAGGTATCATATCAAAAAAAAAAATTCAATTGTAGCATTTAGTTTTATTTATAGCCATCTAAACTTTTTTTTATTCTTCATTAGTTCCAAAAATAACTTGAAGTTTATATTTCTTCTGAAAGATACACGCAGTATGCACTAATAATAATGAAAGATATTTTTGGAGAAAAAAAAACTTCGCTTTATAAAAAAAATCACTAGTCTGTATGCATTCTTTACATGGGTTAGTATTTTGATCAATTGAAAGTTTTGTAAAAAATAAATATTGGACAAATCTTTTATCTCTGTGAACATAATATAAATAATATTGGTATACTTTGTTCTGCGTCGTAATGTATTTCACTACATTGTTACAAGCTTTACGGTAAATGTTTGATACACCAAATTTTTATGAGATTTCATGTTATAAAGGTTTGTTTTGGACTTAACGTTACAAAAGAGAAATCCGGTATTTCGCTTTGCAATTTTGGTAAAATTACCAAACTTCCGATTTATGGAAAACCTAAATATTATGATGAAATCCCATAAACGTATGGTGCTCCCACACGTTTGCGTAATGCTTGTCGTATTACAAGTGTTATTTTTACAATAGTATACCTCATACCTAATACATAAATATATGAAAATAGAGAAATATTTTAAAACAAAAAAAAACTTTTTGATGTTAAAATATAAAAATATACATCGTCATTGTACGTGCATGTACTTTTGAGAAATGAATTATATATATATGTAATAGTCGTTTGCAAAGTTTGAAAATAAAATTACTACGCATGCTGTTGTACATTGTATAATGTCACGAGTTCATACAGTTCAAAAATTCATTATTCATTTTCCTTCTGGTCTTGCCTGTGGAAGTGATGGATCATCATAGTCGTCATCTTATATAAAACACATTTTTGTGTCAGAATATCATGTATCATGTATCACAACTTTGCGTCAGAGAGTGCAATAACAAATAAAAAAATAAATAACTGGAATACATCTATGATACATAAGATACGTAATAGATATATCTCGCTACATGATTGCACAATGCACATTTCTTGTTTCCAACCCATACGATAACAGAGAGAGAGAGAGAAGTGGAGAGCCTTTTTCCGGTTGCTGAATTAAAATGAATGTTTTTTTGTTGGGTTTACTTTTTTCAAAAGAAATCAGGATAAGGTCTGAAAATGGTAACAAACTACACAATGGGTTTTCAATCTTCCAAATGAACACTCATACTCATCTAAAGGAGTGCATGACATGACACTGGCACGGACTCTGTTTAGCGATGAAGAAGATGGAGAAAAAACAAAGTTGTTACTTTTTATCTCTCTCCCTTTCCCCCGAGAAGAAAGAGATGAACAAGTAGAGCAACAGCACAATAAAAAATCATGGGTTGGATGTTGCTTGAGTTTGTACATTTTATGTTTTCTGCTGATGTGCGAGTGGTAACGGTAAGTTTCAATTGTCGTATCTTCCAAACTAAAACTCGTCGCCTTGGTTCAAAAACATTGTAATAATGTAAATGGTGTTGTTGTGGATTGTGGATGAGGAGTTCCAGGGTTAGCAAAAATTGTCAAAGTTGTCTGTAAGTCAGATCAGATAATTGCCACGGTTGTAAGAAAGCTGGACAAGAGCAAAAATGACTATCACCTAGATGGACTAAAAAAGTGGGCTATTTACAAGGTTTTCTAAAAAAGTGAAACTCATTGCATATTTGTTTACCATAAAATCAATAATATTTGCCGTAGCTAATTGAGGTAAAATACTTTCAAAAAATATTCTCCTGTACTCTCCAAGCGTTTTGATGTGAAAAATTATTGGAAACTAATTAAATTCAATTTATGCGACAATGAAGTTTTTAAATCCAATTTTTAACTCCATCTTTTTGCAGCCCATACTTTGACCTTTTTTCTGTATAAAGTTTCCCAAACTAGCAAGCTTGTATTGTTGTATTGATCATTAGCCGGATATTGGGTTGAAGCTGTCAATTCAACCTGCCATAACAAATTGCATGAACCACTCGTTAGATGATAGCAAACATTAAGTCCGTCACGACATAGCGTTTAATGTTTATAACACTCCTCGAATCCATAATCTGAATGACGATTGTTTTTACTTTCTCCAGACATTTTCTCCAGATCTTCTCAAGTAAGTCGATCTGGACCATCAAAATAATACTAATACCATCGTTATCAGTCTTACTCTCACCAAAACATAATACCATTTTCACTACTGTACCTAAAATCGTAGACCTTTTTGACAAGTCGCCTACATCAAATGAAAAATAAAACCGGCTACAACATTGCTGACCTCACTCATTATTTCTCCGCCTTGTTTTTCATGACATTTATCTAGGCTAAGTATTATTGTCGTATTTGGATTGAAGTGTTTATTTTACTAAATTCTATTCTTTGATTACTTGTAAGAGAGAATTTATAGATGCTCTATACTAGTAACCTTTTAGTTATATTAATAAACAAGTTTCTTTTAAAAACCTACGTTTTCTGTTAACTAAAAACCCAGCAGATTCAAAAGTTTCATTACTCTCTAAACATTTAATTTATATTTTAGCCCATACCACTTAATTGACTTTATATATTTTCATGTTCAAATATTACCTTCTTTCAATTGTTATAATAGACAATATTTTGATGCATTGTTCGCACATCTGAATTTCAAAATCTCTTTCCCGTATAAAATTTCAGCATTTGTAGTATTTTTTTTTGCAAATATGAAATAAAAAGTTGTAATGACTTTTCGTGCATATGAGTACATGAGTAAGACTCACTACACCTATATCTGTTTTTTTGGAAAGCAGGTTGCAAAAACAAATTGTGTAACGAAAACGAAAGGTAGTCTAGCTTGAAATATTAGCTTACATTTATATGATTTCCTTCTCCTATGACAACTTCACCGTTAGCAACACACCTACATAACCAAAAAATAAGCAATGACGGTAGTAAATAAAATTTCACCCACTCTCCCCATCTAACTTCCCCCAAAACTTCATCCATTATTCCCTACTTTTCAGCTGCTGCTGATGTGATAAATTAAATTTCTTATTGCTCAGGTCAACTTAAAATTTATGACGTTTGTGTACATCTACCACCACTATTTTATAACGCTGGAGGTTTAGTCTGCTGACGTGAACAAATGATGTGAAAACAAATAATAATGCATTCCAATTTTTAATATCATGTCATAAAACATAAACCATGTAAATAGACCATATATTTATTGCCAATCGCCATTACACTTTAATATAGTACATCAAGTGTACGGTTTAAAGTAATGCTACTTAATTTCTATTAGTTTGCTTTTCACACAAATCCCGAACCCTTCCTTGGGCGTCAGAGTCGTCAGTTACACAAACCAGAGCAGAGTGCCGAGATCTGGAAAATGTTGATGATCATGATCATCATGATGATCGTCATCGCATCGTCATCATCACAAACAACAGTTGCTATGTAATACTAACTATTATGGATTATCTGGATAAAGGCAACCAATATACCTATAAAAATGTGCCTGTAACCTTACCCCTTCCCCCTCGCCTACTTTTTGTGTAGATATAAATAGGAATGTTAAAGAATAGGAAAAAGCTCAACTGTTGTCCCTTCTTCTTTTATTTTCTTCTGGCTCTTTCCATCTCAATTTCGTTTAACATCTTCCTTTCCTTTTTTTCTCTCTGAAAACACTGAAAAGTCATTTAGTTTTTTTCCACTTTTACAATAAAACCTTGTTGTTTTGCTGGTGGCATGACGGTCTAGTCTGAGGAGACTGTGGTGACTTCCGCTTGGCCTGTTCAAGTATTTTGTTTTGGCTTATATAAACCAAGTAAATGGCAGTGTGATCTGATCATCCTGAAAACTGTTGTGGAGACAACAAGATCAGCAGTAGAAGAAAAAGGGATAATAATAATATTATATGCTTTTCAGTTGAAGAGAAAACAAAATAGGGAACGTATTATCCCGTGCAAGCTTCAGTGTCAGTTAGGTGACCTGTCTATTACTTTGGAGAGGATTACTTGACGTCTGTCTTTCACTGCCTTGTGACTTGGCTTACTTTTTCTCACTGCTTGATAGTTGATAATACAATGTAGTAAGAGTAACGACACACGGCAGAGTGTACGACTTGGAAAAAAATCATTAAGAGTTTTATATGTGCATTCACTACACTCTATATATTCTATGTACATATTTTTCCGAGCAAAATTGACTACTGGTCATTTTAACAGCTAGAATGAGGAATTGCACCGTTCTATAGCATTTTGGTTGAATGCTGATTTTGTATATAAAGTTAACATTCTCGCTGCTGTCGAAGGAAAATAAAAAGTTCCAGAGGGAGCAGATTGCAAATACGAATTTCCAATGATTTTAAATGACCCATTAGTGTAGCCGGCAGCAGCAGGTTAAAGTGGGCAGTGTACATGGTCAACTTTATAGAGCATTTTTTCGGGGAGAGAAGTAAAAGAAGCTGTTTATTAGAAGAATTTCCAAGGAAAATGTATACCTTGCTTGGCTTAAAGGAGAAGAGAGAGAGAAAGAAGCCTGCTTTTGTAAGATAAGAATGTGAACAAAGTTACGCAAACGTCTATATGTTCCGTAATAAAATGGTTGTAGTTGTATGGTCGGGTAAAAAAGTAGTAAAAAAGAACAGAAGAGCAAAGCTAACACAATCATATCAAATGGGCTTGTCGGTTGAGCTGTGAGAAAAAAAGGAATGGACAATCTGCGATTTGTCTTAACACCGTTGCTAAAATAACACGCTAAGAGTAAACTTTAAAGGGGATATTCAAAGAATATACATTACAATAAATTGATCACATGCTCAATAATTTACACGTGCGCTATGATTGTCTACTAAATCGATTATAACAAATTTCCGATGGTGAAGAGTGTACCTATAAAATTGTTATGTAAACTTATTACTCACTGAATGAAATACGTGCATTTTTATCATTTTAACTTATCATGTAAGGCTTGAGGTTATGCATGAATTAAATGCGTCATGTGTCACCTAGTGCTTATACTGACCACTCCATGTCTATCATTTATTTCTGACGATGTCAATCTTCAAAAAGAAGCGTTTTCATTTTTGATGACCGACAAATACCAAAATGAAAAACAGAACAAAGCTATTTATTTCTGAACAAAAGGAGCATGTAAGTGCCTTGCTTTTTCGGCAAACCATAAACCGTTCTGGGAACACAAAAGAATTACCGACTTTTTCCATATTATGCACAGTATGCAGACAATACTAGGAACTTTTCAATTGAGAATGATGAAAGATCAAGAACTCATTACGATGATGGTCATCGATATTAAGCTGATATGCTAATGTGGCTGATGTACACGGTCAATAAGGAGAACAATACAATTACATAATACAGATTTCGTTCTATTCACGATTGATAATATTAAATATTAGTATGTAAGTGTATGAAATGTAACCAGACAATGAATAGCTCTTGGGAATTCTCATGAATAATGCATTTTGTGTGTACCGAAAGGGTTATCACTTTCCATCCATTCATCAGTCAAGAAGCTCATGCAAGACTTACCAATGATTTTTTTAGCATTGGAAATTATCTGAATCATCATACGAGCGAGCATTTAAATCGTGAAAAGTTACAATTTCGCGTAATATCGTGAAACAGTATAAACATTCGGTGGAGTAGTGTTGTTTTCCGTTCATAATTATATTTTCATTATCTTGTTTTATTTCACTACCACTGTATAGTATACAAGGGATAGCATAGCACTTGTACATACTGTAGAAATGCATATAATTATTTTTTACATGGAACATTTTGTACATTTTTCTACATCCATTAATATTATTACTACCATTGATCATTATGCGCATATTAATGAGACATGCTACATTAAAATACACACGTTAAAATTAACACGGGTTTATCATGTCATATCATTTATGCAGACACACACACAACAGCATAAAAATGTTAAATCAAATGACAAGGCGATAATAAACTAATCACACATTTCATGCCAAACTGGACAAATGTTTTTTTCGTTTCGGCCAGTCAGTGCATTCCCGGCAAGCACGGTAGCATAAACGACCTTGCTTGTTATTATTTTTCAAAATCAGAAAGAAAACGGAGAATTGTCTTGATTGGGAGTTGGGAGCTTAAAAATAAAAACCTGTATTTTTTAATGCAAACACTTTTAAGCAAGCTTACAATACCAAGAGGAAAACAAAATTTTAAAAAATGAAGTAAAAACTATTTTATTTTAATTATTTGTTACAATTTGAATGTTTTTTTTTAAACTTGGCATCTAATTTTTCATGAATAATTATCTTTAACACCGGAAGTCGGCGTAAAATCATCCTTGTAGCCAGCTTGGGAACAGTAGCACTGGTAGTGTTAGTTGCGGGTATTATCGTATGGCAAGTAGTGGACTGGAGTGATTCGTCAGAAGATGAGCATGATGAGTATTATATTCCCCCGTCACATTCCGAAGTTGGAGTTTTTCAACATGCTGCTGTGGCAACAGATGCACCTTACTGCTCTGATATTGGGGTGTACGTAAACCTGATTTTCATTTACATTAAATCAGCCATACTTTGTCCGAGTATAAAGTGCGCATCATTAATATTTGCATTTAAATATATTTTATTGTGTAGAGATATTTTGAAAAGGAACGGCACTGTGGCTGACGCTGCAATAGCGACAGCTCTGTGTGTTGGGGTTATCCAGTCCCAAAGCATGGGCTTAGGTGGAGGTTTTTTACTAGTTTATTATGACGCTGCGTCGAAAACAGCAACGGTCAGTTACAAAAACATTTTCTGTCATAATTATCAGCTAGGTAAAAAAAAATCGGGTAAGTATTGTTGAGTGAAAGCTGTTTTTACTTGTCATTCGTATAGACATTAAACGCGAGAGAAAGAGCACCAGCTAGAGCGACAGAGGACATGTTCAAAGGCGACCCGGATACATCCTCGCGAGGTCCACTTGCAGTGGCAGTCCCTGGGGAGTTGAAAGGCTACTGGTCACTGTACAAGAAATACGGAGGGAATCTGCCATGGTCGGAACTTTTTGCTCCTACCATTAAACTAGCTAGAGAAGGGTTTAACCTGACAGCCCATGCAGCGAATGCGTTGCGTCAAAATAGCAACATGATTCGTGCCTTGCCAGCGATGAGTGAAGTGTTTGTGAGTAACGTAACGCATGATGTGTTCAAAGTGGGTGACACCATCAGAAGACCTACTTTGGCGGCTACGTTAGAGGAAATTGCTAAAGCTGGGGATAGGAATGAAGGAGATCTCTTGTATAGAGATTCCGATTTATTGAGAAAATTCATTCAGGATATTCAGTATGAAGGGGGCATTCTAGAGAAGCAAGATATGCTGGACTATAATGTCAGTTGGGATGAACCTATTGAAATGGATATGGCTGGGGGATTCAAAGTACACTCTATACCTCCACCAGGAAGTGGCATTCTTCTTGGATTCATAATGAAAGCGTTGAGTAATTACAGCATGGAAAAAGAGTCCCTTGTAACTTACCAGCGGCTTGTGGAAATTTATAAGCATGCTTATGCTAAAAGAACTTTATTGGGAGATCCACAATCTTCGGAGGAAGAAGTGAGGAAAGAGGTTGAAGAGGTAAGAAAATCGAAAGTTTTTACCATCCAGATATGAGTTTTTATAGAATGATCTCATGAGAGAAATTGTTTGGCCGTAGCTCTGTTCCAATTTGACATCGACTGACTATATAAACGAAATTTTAAAGTTGGTTCATGATGACAGTACTAACAATACTCATGAATACTACGGAGCAGAGTTTTACCAACCTGAGGATCATGGGACTGCACATTTGAACATCATTGCCCCAAATGGGGATGCCATCGCGTTTACGTCAACAGTCAATCTCTAGTAAGAATTTGTGATGATGATGTGAGCAAACTTTTTTACGGGGAAAGTGAAAGATGCATTGTTTCATTATTATGATCATTATGTTATTATTAGTTTTGGATCTATGGTACGCTCCCGGCAAACGGGAATCATTTACAACGATCAAATGGATGACTTTGCTTCTCCAAACATTACAAACCAGTTTGGAGTGCCGCCTTCGAAAAACAACTTTATTGAGCCTCGTATGTCGCTCTCTTTGAATGCATAATACATGATATGTAAACAGAATAACTCAAAGAGATCATTAACCTTCTCTACAAAACTTATGTGACGGGTTTTTTAAAGATAAACGGCCAGTTAGCAGCATGACACCAGCCATTTTTACTGACGACCAAGGAAAAGTACGTCTAGTTGTTGGAGGGTCTGGAGGAACGAAAATAACTACCGCTGTCGCTTCGGTATGTCCACATATTTAACAGGCATTTTAGACGTAACGTCGAAACGTAATAATAATAATATACTGTCATCCGTAATGCTATAATATGATACTGGCTTGCACGTATTAAGTACACACGCCTAAATTTTCTGACGTTGACATGGACAGGTTTCTTCACTTTTCTCTGAAATGTAAAAGTAGTGCGCGGTTTTTCTCTGCTATTTATTCTGCTATGAATCATGATGCTTATTATTACTGCTAGGTTGCTATTAAAAATCTTTGGTTTGGACAAACAATAAAGGAAGCAATAGATGCGAGAAGAATACATCATCAACTTTATCCAATGCAAGTGCAGTACGAAGAAGGATTTAATCCGGTACATTTTTTGGTCGTTTTAAATGATTGAAATATATGGAATCAAAATGCATTGAAAAATGTTTGGTTTTCGAACTTGTCCTTGTCATAGAGAATTATCGATGGGATGAAAAGCTTTGGTCATGAAACTGAGAGCTTTGCAGTGGGTACATCAGTCATTCAAGGGATTGCTGTCGCTGCGGACGGAACCATTTACGCCAATTCGGATTTCAGAAAAGTGGGAACTGTTGCAGGCATATGATGTGAAGTGAAGTATTTTTTATTTAACCATGATGACCCGTTATGAATTGTTTTTTTAATTTAATAAAAAAGAAATAAATATTTACGCGAATACGTTTTATATTTGAGGTTATACTTATACTCGGTCAAATATTTGAATTCGTTTATTTTTCTTCATTGAGCATAAATTATTAAAATTGTACTGCATCTTCTAAAACCGACATTAAAACAATGAATATCATGCGTAACAGTGGCAATATATTAATACTTAAATTAACTCAACTTATAACAAGCAAGCACTGAACCTTGAAACAGAAAAAAAGCCTGAAAAATATTTGGTTAAAAATGAATATGATTTTTTAAATGTCAATTACATATAAATTACAATATGTTTACAATAAAGAATATCACTTTTTCTTAGATTATCATTATCAACTATCTGTGAATCATTAACAGTGTGGCTAACTTTAATAAAAACAGTGGATATGTTTAAAATCCCGCACTTGTTCCATTTCTGCGGTGATCTGCATTCGCCAAAATGATTCCCGTTTGCTTTGTTCGACATACCGAGTTTACACTGCCGATGTATTCATTTGGATTCTCCGCTGTGTCGCTGATACGATGCATGACATGGCCACGTCGCTTGAGTTCCTCTACAATGGATTTGGGAAGACCATACTCGTAGTTCAAGTGAGAGTTGTAAAAGTCTGGAGCGATTCTCGGATAATCAATAGCCTGCTTGATATCCATGTAGCGGTAAAGAGCTTTCCAAGAAGTCTATACATTAAAGCATCATAATATATTTTACCATGCATCAAATCAAGCCTATTAGAGACTGAGTATAATATACAAAATAGGTAGTACGACAATACATATTATTATTCATTAAAGTACCGAAATAACTGAAGGAAGAATCTTAATACCACCCGCGCCTCCGGTAGCAAAAACAGGCTCATTTCTCTGATTGAGGAAAACAAGTGGGCACATGGAGGATGCTGGCCTCTTGCCCGCTGCAACCTTGTTATTCGGATTTGCCGGCAACCCAAACTTGTCGGTTTCTGAACCAAACGAAAAGTCATTTATCTGATTGTTGTAAATTATCCCTGTGGCATCTCCCATAAATCCTGCACCAAATCTGTAAGTCCATAAAGTGAAAATAAGTTTAAAATTGTCATTGTTTGCAATCTTTGTCAACATTTTATTATGATGATAGCCGTCGGAGAATCTCTCAAAAAAACAAAGAAAAGTCCTCTTGTTTTTTCCTCACATCGTCAAAGGTGCACTGTTTGTACTTACCCAAGATTAATAGTACTCGTAAGAGCAACAGCATCTCCATCAGGTCCAATTATGGAAATATGAGCTGTTCCAGCGTCAGGAGATGAGAGGGAGAATTCCGCTCCATATTGACGAGGATCTTCAAAGGTTTTGAACTCCTCCATTTGGTCTCGAAGCTGTGTGGCAAACGCCTCTGACAAAAGTTGACTTTCTATCTGCACGCCATGGGGAAAAAGAGAGAAAAAATGCCTATATATATAGTACATATAACTTTCACATGTATATTTAATACCCACTGGTATATTACACATCCCAACATTTTGCAGTATTCATCCATCCGATCCACCATACCAATGCAATGGAATATGGATTCTTTCTTTCCTTTTTAGTGCTTTGCTAAGTGTTATTATGTCATTTCATTCATTTTGCATAAGGAACATGTCAAGTCGCTTGAGCTGCTGTTTTTGTGTTGTGGCAATCCCAATGTGCGACTTGTGACTACTTTTAGCTTTCCCCCATTATTATTTCTCCTACTAAACTTGGTTTACTAATTTTACATACCATATCCATCTATTACTTTTACTACTGTTATGCTAAACTAGACATTCTCCAGTCATTCAAGCAGAGATGATGCTACTCTTTTTACTTCACTGAGTGAGTGAGTTCTCGTATATACACGAATTACACGATACATCGTGTGTCCATGCATGCCTGACTTGACTTGACATGTAGCAGCATCGTCGGCATCAACGACAGTGAAGAGAAATGAAGGACAAAAGGAGGATAGATAAGTTCCGAAAGCTATAAGAAAGTTTCTCCGAATTCGATTAAAACCGGTCAAAACATTTAGTCACAAAGGCCATTTTAAAAGGAAAGTCAAAGTATTTTTAAACCTAGCTTGGGTCACATGCAAAACAAATTTAGCTCCATATATTGTATATACCTTTTCTGTGTATTATTTAGAGAAAAATAGAATTCCATATTAGCTACATCAGTTCATGATAAGAATAGAATAATCCAGCCATACGTGCAAGTCAAAATGAGCAAGTATCTTTCCCAGGAAACTTGATAAAATAGATACCTAGTTGTCCTTTAGACTGGAAGAGAGGCCAATTGCTTTTTACTGTGGGTTGTATACATACTGTACTTTAACCGCAATAATTGTACTGATGGAAATTATAGTTTCGTCATTGGAAGGAAACTCTTCATTTTCTCCTCGCCTTCATCTTCAAATTGCATACATTATTGCGTGATTTGACACATTTTCGTGCTTCATGACATACTCTACACTCTACACACATAAAGAAGCAGCACTTCACGTGGAACGACACATATACCAATGATGGTAATAATATTAATAATATGATAATGAGTTGTGTTTATTGTTTGCCCTTCCATACTGCTTGCTCTACTTTCCCAATAACATGAAAACAATTATCATAATATATCATCAATTTGTGTTTCAAATAAAATAAAATACTCATCAGGTGAAAGCTCTACTAAAAAGCAGTTTTTCTGCTATTCTAAAACAAGAGTCGAGTCTCTAATCAGCACAATTGTTATTATTATTTTATATGTACTCTTTAATAGTGACAGACAACACAGAGCAGTGTACGAAGCAGTAATCAATCTACATTTTCAATTAATGGGATTAATACGTTTTGCATCATTCCTTCTTTCCGTTTTCACATGAATTAAGTAATGAAATTGGCAGATAATGCAAATTTTTCATGTTCATAACATCCTGGCAAATAATTGATATATGTCTTAGGAATGACAATAAGCAAAGCGTTGGAGTTTCTTAGAAAATGGCAATTTGGGGTGAAATGAGAAGTTACTCGCTAATTAGGAGTAAGTTCTTATGACAATGGTTACACAAACGTTTATATTACTTAACTAGAAATTCTGACACAAATTAGCATCCCATTTCTAACCCCAGCAAAATTCTTTCGAAAGCATTTCAATTAGTCTGGGATTTTTTATGATGCTATTTCATAACAATTACATACGTGCAATTTAAACATACAAAATGCAGAATAAAAAACCTAACTGCATTAACTAAAAATTTATAATGAATTATGGGATGGGATTCTAATTTGCACGTGTATAAACTTACCTGAGAAGTGTTTGCAAATTTTGGATCAGCAACGTGAGCTCTGTAGCAGGTCGCATACTTAAGGGATTCAGCAAGTCGATGAGTATCCGCTCCCACGTCAGCTACCGTCATGTCTCCATGTCGTTTCCGTCTGGTATTTTTATTATATTTTTTCATGTAAAAACAATAAAAGTGACGTATGCATTAAAGAAAATAATACAGAAAATGACAAAATGACAATATTGTCAAGTCAAGCTATTTTTTCCTGAGGATAATTTGATTATGATTGTGTTTATGACGCACAAAAAACTTTACAACAGTAAACATGCTGGGCAAAGAAGTGTGTTATTTTTTCATCCTATATATGCTTACCCGAAACCATCCAGAATTCCAAGAGCGAGAGCAACTACAGGGCCCGATGAAGGAAAAGGCAAGGAGTGCATTGTCAGATTTCCAGTAACCGAGTAGGAAATGGGGGTTTCCAAAGTTGCGCTAGATTTATTTCAGAATGAGGAAGAATCTTAAGTTAAATGGTTTGTTTTAAGGAGGATAAATGTAAACCACATTTCGCCAAACTCTTCACACACACAACCAAGAAGTGATGGACGGGGTGAAAATGGAGATGGATTTTGAAAGACAGGTTGTGAAGGAAACTAAAAAAACATCAGCTTACCTTACACCTACCTCTTTTCAGCTTGAATCTACATAATAATATTCAATTATCGTCAACGTTGGCCTTTTTATATGATTTTACAGTCTTTCTCATCGCATCGTCAACATATATGACATATGACAAATTATTCAGCTTTGACATTTCTCGCCTGTAAACCCATATTATGTCATCTTTCGAATTGTGGGTAAATTTTATATACATGTTCATAGCTGATTCATGCTATTAATAATAAATTATGCAAACCGCTCGAAACCTCTGCCTTCCTCTTTGCTTTTCTCGGACGATTTTAATTGATCCTAATAGGTTTCCAAGTAATTTTACCACGAACCTCAAGCGGAGACTACTGCTAAGCTTTCTTTAAATTGAACAATAACTGCTCTTGAAAAGGAAACACAATTTAAACCTTCAGAAAATTAATTATTTTGAACTGTTTGTACGAAAACTACCACAATGATCCTTACATCAAATCCTTTTTAAGAAATTTGTATGTATGTGTGGCTTTGTATTTGTCTGCTCAGAAGCAAGCAAAACTTAGCAAAAAGGAGAAAGTTAAAAAGTTCGTTTTTCAGCAAAACGCAAAAAACTCGAGGTAAATATTCCCTCCCCTGTGCCATAATAATTCAACTCTGCCGCACACAACACTCATAGTTCAAGCTAAAGTTATTCCTACGAACAAAATCTACCCAAGTACTTATGTCCTTGTTCACTTGAGTAGCCGAGAAGAGAATATGATGGCTTGGTAGGTTGGTACCATTACCAAATTAATATTATATTACGTATTTTGCGGTTTTTGAAAGAGGATTTTGCGGACTAATCCTTCCATTCAAAACATTCTACAAAACGAGCATAAGAATTTCTAGAACTTGCCCACCTCCAACTGCAACACTGATTGCGACTAGTCAAAAATAAAATATACACAAAATAGTCAGTCATATATAATGTGTATGAATATGCATGTGTTTGAAGAATTAAAGCGATTGTGAAACGATCGTCATATCACAGTTATATTTTGCACACTCTGCGAAAACCATACAAGTGAGGTACTTAAAAAATATACAAGCATAACTTTTCTTTCCGCCGACGACCTTAACCATCTATCTGCATACTATATCATCATTTTAATTATAATTATGTGAACAGTGAGCCCCTATTAGCCAACCAAGTTATATGCATGTATGTATACAGTTCTACTGGTACTGAAACTAGGTACCATTTTCAGGCATCGAATCTCGGAAATTTTCCTCTCAGGGATCATCTACATATGATATCATCAAAGGGGGGTAGGTGGGGTCCTCGGTCAGTAATGTTAAGGGCCCTATCCCGCTAATGTTAAAAGGGTACCTAGGTAGGGGTCAAATTTGAGGTTTTTTTGATGATATCATATGTAGATGGTCCCTCACAATAGCTATCAGTGCTTTTGTGTACAAGGCTACCCCTAAACAAAAAAAATAGTTTGCAAATTTGTAACAGAGAAAAACTCACGTACTCCTCTGGTCGCTCGTGCTACTTGCTGCACTAGCAACACCACTGGTTTTAAAAAAAACTCGTTACTTTCTTTTTGCGTTTGTGAAAGTAAAATAATGCCTCTGATGATGAAACAGACACATACATATACAATGATAACATGTTGTCCAGGCCATCATCATTAAATAATGATATACTGTTGGCAACATAGATTACAGATGTGGCGCTATCTCTGCTATTTCATTTTGAAAATAACTTTTGGACCAGCATAACAGCACGATTCTATAGTCCCTTACACAAACCTAAAAATAAAAAGTACCGGGGAGCAACTTGTGACTTGGCGGTGCGTAACTTTTTCCGTTTTGATTTATAATGAAGCAACAAAAAGGAGGGAGAAAGAGTGAGTGGAGGAAAAGATGCATTTTCAACAAGAACAAACCAGAGAACCACAAGAGCAGTAGAAGCAATAGAGAAAGAGTGGAGAAATGACGTAAATGGTTTGAAAAGAAAAGTTTCCACTTTGCATGGAATATAGAATTGAATCAATATTCCTTTCTTCTTTTATGTATGATTGAATGAGCATGTGGAGTATGCATGTATGTGTCTATAATTTAATATTAAATTAATATCCGGAAAAAGTTTCTCGTCTGGTCTGGTCAAAAAGCTGGGAAGGGAAAGTGGAACTGAATGATATGGAAATGCATACGTGTGTGTGTGAAGAGAAGACGAAAAAGCAAATATAAAAGTGAACAAAAAATAAAGATGACGAAAAAGAAAAGTGGGAAACCTGTAGCTTGACAAATCCTCCGCCGTAATAACTCCAGTTGCAGCTTCAATATCCCTTACAATATTTGCTGAAATTGTGCCATTGTAAAAGGACAAGGCTCCTTCTGTGCCAAGAGTTTCCAGAGTTACTGCGAGCCGTGGTCGTGCCATGGTTTCACCTTCTCGCCATGGCTCATTGCTTTGGGGGTTTATGAATTCGGACCTACAAGGATAAGAATGAATAAGAGCACGAATAAATTGTAAGTTTAGAAAAAAATCATTGACAGTGTTTTCTATTAACTTATCATTGATCAATAAAAATGCATTTTTGATTGGCAAACGTTCCAGCAGCAAAATACTATCTCGTACTTTTTATCCAAAAAGAATGATTATCAAGTTTTGTATGTTTTTTAAGCATGTCGAGTGGCCCTCAAAAAATTGTGATGTATTCATTGAAAAAAGGGATTGAAATGGAATCTAAATTTACCACGACTGCACTCTCAAACATTCATTTTCTCTCTGCAAAATCAATTCGGGTGCAGAGAAGGAGAAAAGTAGTCCTTTACTCGCTCTCTGCCTGTGTCTGTGAAGTGGGTACTTGCACAGCGACTAGCACTAGTACAAAATATATTATAATAATACGCTTTCACATAATGACATGCACGCTTCCACTGTAGACCAGATTCGTCAATAGCGAATTTTGCACAGACAATCAGTCTCAACTCAAGTCTGAAAAATGCGGTGGATATTTTTCGGTTCCAACTAGCAAGCTCAACTCACCCATAAAAGTATGCCTGATATACATGCAATTGTACGCAGTGTATCATCGCCGCACAGGGCAAGATTTTCATATTGTATTTTTTACAGGGGAATATTATTAAATCGTGAAACAGGTAGAAAAAAGTGGAATATTACTAAGAGATTTTTTTTGTCTTGAAGGCCGAACAATGAAGAATACCTTAAGATGGGATCTGCCTGCAGCTTTTCCTTGTGTTGTTCTAGAGAGTCTGCCAATAGCTTGCTTACGTTAAACCCATTGAGCGCAAGATCTTGAGAAAATTTCACTAAATCTGCCCAAGCCACCCTCCCAAAGTTTTGATGAGCAACCCATAATCCGGCCACTTCTCCAGGGATTCCTACCGCAAGACCACCTGAGGCATTGAGAATAATAATACAAAAGAATGAAAACACGAATTTCATTATCATCAAGCATATTAAATGCACAATGACTGCTTTCTTTTTTTAATTCCCCATTTTACTTTTCTTCTTATGTCTCTCCTCTTTGTGTACTTTACTTAATCTTCTTTTAACGCAACCACTTTAGTTCACCTCACTTTTTCAAACAGCGTAAAACAAGAAAGGGGTCACTAGCTAAAAAACAATTTGCTATCTTTTACTACTTCTCTTTGTTGTCTTCTTACCATTTACGGAAGCTAGTTTATCAACCTCATAAGCATCAGGATTTACTCCGGATGGAGCAGTTTCTCTGCCATTAATGGCGTACACTCCACTGCCATTGTAGACCACCATGAAGAGACCCCCACCCACACCACTGCTTTGGGGATTGGTTACGCCAACACACAAAGTCATTGCTACCGCCGCATCCACTGCCGAGCCATTTAAATTTTGAAGGACGTTTCTAAATAAAATAAATTATAAATTCTAATTTTTCTTAATAAAATTAATTCATTCAAATCATCAACCAAATAATGCATGTGAAAATGAGAATTTAGCAAAGTTCATTGTCATTTTCATAAGATTACCTTCCAATGTCAGAGCAAATGCTGGAGTCTGAGCTAACGCCGGATGTATCATACTGAGCTAGAATTGAGGGTGATGGGGCGAGTAGAGATGGAGGATCGTCAGGAATTAGTTCGGATTCGGATTGAGCGTCTAGAAGCGGAGGTAGGGTTATCGCTAAAGTTATTCCTATTGATAGTGCGACCAACACCAAAACAACGACAACCACCATAGCCAGTTGGCGTTTCTTCTTTCTAAACAAAAAAAAAATGCCACGCAAGAATAAAGCCAATTAAAACACATATATATATAATATACGCTTTAACCTGGTTATCACGAGGTAACAAATTATCACTACTACATATAACTATTATCCGACTTTTCATATCATTAAAGCACCTGTTTTGCCAATGAATTTCCTCCAATCTGCTATTTTCTTTGTAGCTCCCATAAAAGGGATTTTCTCGTTTTTCAACGAGCCTCGACTTTTCCGAAAACATTTTTTATTCAAGGTTAAAACTCGCTTTGAATATTTTACAAATTAAGTTTTTTGAAAGGGCCTGGCAAAGGACCTTTACTGAAATCGAATGAATCTATCAAACTGACCACTTGACTAGAATCACTTTGAAACCCTTTTATTTAATTTTTATTTAGTGTCTATTTAGAAATTTAAAAAAATATTTCTGTTAAAAATCTACATGTCGACAATTGTTCCCACACAGAATTACCACATACTACAGTCGCACATGATGATATAACACAAAGTGGAAGGCGTGTACAAAAAAAATCTGTTAAATTAATCGCCTAATTATTCCCAAAAGCCAAAGAAACCCACAACTTGGTATTATAAAGTTAGTTGTTTCAGCTTTGATGCTTTCAGATACTACTCAATAAAAAGTGGATACTCAATACCATCATGTGACAATATTTAACAAGCTTTTGTACCATTTCTCCATCATTTACATTGTAGAGTAGTATAACTTTTGAAAAAACATTTCCCAGTCCCAAGTTTAATTTGTGCCTCATTTTCCCTAACTTGCAGTTTACTCTTCAAGCTTTATCATCGAGCACCTAAAGCGAATTAACATAACATACCTACACCTACAATAAATACCAACAAGAGTATCTCCGTGCATGATCATAAGGTATTACAAGAATATGGTTGGTTATCGTTGTTAGGTTATCATTGTATTATTGTGGCATACTTACAAACTTTCTGATGGCATTTTTTCTCCTGTAGTCTCCTCTGACGACGACGACATATACAACTTGTATTTCCTCAAATCAATTCAGTCCTCTGACTTGCCTGTACTTCAAAAAAATAAACGTACGTTATTCCGTATCCACAAAAAATTATAATATTCCTAATCACAATAATATCTAAAAATGCTTTTATCAGTAAACATACCTATTTAACTATCTCCTCTCGTATCTCTTCATTGAACAACAAAAAAATTGTCAGGGATAAAAGAAGGGAGTTCATCAAAAACAACACAGGGAAATCATGTGCTCCTGTCAACAGTCACAAGTCAGAGACTCACTGCTTGTTTGTAATAGCTAATCATTTGTTTAAGCAAGATAACAAGAACAACGTTCCATCACACTCACGACTCACACTACTCATTTCTCTGCTGCTCTCAACTCAACTCTAGCTCTACAGACAACAGACAACATATCGTATTGAGTATCGTTGCTATTATTGGCTCGGGATTCTGATAAGTAATAAACATTTAGAATAGAACTATTAACTGAATTGTCCTAGTCGTAGTGTTGCATTGGTTAGTGTGGGCCTTTTGTTTAAAAATAAGAATTGTTTCCTGGAATACACAACAGAAGGCCGCATTGTTGTATTGAAAATGATATGATGTGCCTATGTATATATGATGGAATTCTAAACACTTTTGAATGTAAAAGAATGTAAGAATGAATTGTTAGTTGTTGTTAGTCATCTTTCTTTAGTTTGTCAAGGAAAATCCCAGAACACACATGACATGAAAATAAACTACAATCAATAGGTGATTAGTTGATAGCGAGTAAAAAGAGGTGGTAAAAGTATGGAATACCACGTATTCAGTATACTATGCCATGCAATCATTTAATTTATTAACGTATGAATTCCCCTTTATGAAGATGCTTGAATGAATGGCCAATTTTGTTGAATATGATTTTAATTATTTTTAAATCTTAGTTAATCCGTCAATTACATATCAATTACATTTTTATTTTCAGTTTTCTCATTGGTTTTTTCAACGTGTACACTTTATTTGTCTAAACTAAAATTGTGATACATAAATGATTAACTTATATTGTAGTACTTCAGTTTTGGATACATACTAAGCCAGCTATGCTATTTGTTTGCACTATAGCATAACTATAGCTTTTGTAAATTAGTATGCATCACCAAGAAAATTGGAAGTCTATATTTTGGCATCTTCAAGTAGCTTCATCAGTTCAAAATACACAAGTACAAAATTAATTTTTAAATTAGTTAAATATACAAATTGTACATAGGTTTGTTGGTTCTTACCACACACTACACACATATAATCATAATTGATAATGTAAAGAAAACAAATGACTAAATTTGATTTTAATTACATCTTTGATAGTTGTATAGTCATAGAGGAAGTGAAGAAATCAGCATAAGAAACTTGATACATAATTGTAATTGCATTTAAAAAAAAAGAATACATAGGAAGTTTATCATTTAGATATGTATGAATATTTCAGTACACTTTTGAATGCATCATTGTCATTTTATCACGTGGCCCATTTTGCGAAAAATCCAAAGTCTCTAAAAGCTCGCATTGTAGTTTGCTTATGAAAATAACTATGCAACAATATCAAACATGCTCTTTAAAATAATTCGAATTTTCCGTGAAATGCTCCTCGTTTAAAAATGAACTGTTGCACAAATATTGAAGACTTTATAATATGACATGACATAATTACATACCATGACTATAAAAAACGCAACTTCATTTGGATCTATAATATTTATTTTGTAGTTTGTCCTTCATGCGCTGATTTTTTAAGCCTCCTGGATACATTAAATGGTGTTTGACGTTTCCACTGAAGAGGAGGATGGAGGAAATAGCCGAAATGCAAAGGCACACTGAACCTTGCACACATGATCTCTGAGTATTTCGCCAGATTGAAAGGATCGCGACAAGCGAATGCAATTATCAACTTTCATCGACTGACACAAAGGCTGAGGTTTTTTGTTCATTGGTTTTTGTGGATTTGCGTTGATGGTTGGCAGGAGGGCGATGGGAGAACACAGAAAATTTATGGAATACAAAGAGAAAAGGGAAAATGAATATAAATATATTATACACAACATACATTATATCATCATCAAAGAAGATTGCATTTTTTGTTCTTGTAAAATGTTTAAGGGTTATATGAAAGACAAGAGAAGATAAGGAGAGAGATGTACAGAGATTTTCTTGACTTACCCCTTCCTTTGAACAAAGACACATGACACATGGGCTTACTCGTACAGCCGTTCCCAGAGTAATATTCTTTCCATTCATTTCACACTCGGTTCGATCTCTCCACAGCTCAAGGTCCACTTCCGGTAATGACTCGCACGGAACACGTGGATTCCTAGAAGGACAAAAGATGGAAAGTGAAGAAGAGTTGTGTCGTGATATCTTATTATTATTTCTTGTCAAAGAAAATAAAACTATGCAAATATGAGCAAGTGTGTTGGGGGGGGGGGGTTATTTGAGGAGAAATAAAGTAAAGTTGTTTAGAAATAAGTTTAGTTCATACAGAAATGGTTCAGAGAGATCCAGCGCTGTTCTTTGTATAAACTGAATGCTATCACTATTTTGACAGATAATTTTCGCCAACGACGATTTCCGTACGGAGGTAAGCTGTGCACTTGTGAATCTTATGAGAGGGTCTGCATTTTCGTGCCAGAATCGGTCGCACTTTCTAAGGATATGAAATTGTCTACCAATGATACAGCCAAATGTGGGTCCCACCAATCCTCCCTTTAACGGGTTCTCAGCCAAGCCACCCGGAAACAAGTCAATGTCATCTACACTCGCGTAAATTTTTTTTAATTTTTGCACAAGCCTTGGACTGATTTCTCCCCGTAAGTCATCAAAGCTCCGGGCTCTAGTCAAATTGCAAATGGCTCTATACTCATTGTAGCCAGGGAGTCCGTGATCTCTTGCGCGCTGGATATTTAATGCCGCCAAGTCCATTCCTGAAAGCGGAGCTTTCTTCTCTTCAAACAAGTGATTTGTCACTTCCTCCGTGATAAAGTTGTCGAGAGTCTCCATCGGCGTGTTGGCCAGGCCATACATGAGCTCATCCACCATTCCTACTTGGAAGAGCAAGTCAGGGTCAAAGAACGTGTGACGGAGCTGCACGCTGGGCTCTCGCACTCTCAAGTCGGACGCAAATCTTTTGAAAGCAGGCTTGAGGAGACTATGGCCAAATCGAAAGGCGGCGGTGGCAAACTCATTAAAAATGGTTGCATCACACTTTCCATCGTAGCCGTAAAAGTAGTCTTCGGGAACGAGCTCAAGGGCGTACTTATGCACAGCATCCCAGCCGAGGATTCGAGGAAGAAACTCTCCATATGTTATATGCTGGGTCACTGCCGACACAATCCGTCGTGCGTGTTGGTACAGTAATTCGTCGTCCCAGTGAGGATTCATCCTCTGTAGTTCACCTGCTACTCTGTTGTGCTCTCTCAGCCACATTGTATGAATTGCTGTAAGAGCTGGCTGCTCACTGCTTCTCAAGTCCCCTGAAAATATTAAATATAAAAAAATACACACCATCGCATCGTCAACAAAATATTAATTCACATGCACGAACACAACAACAACATTACATGATGCAAACCAAACCAGCTCAACTGAACTTCCATCATAATTTTCACATTCAAGTCACTTTTGACACTGTCAACATGGAAACTTTTTTCCGTAATAAAATCAAGTCAGTCTATAGAACGCCGCAACGTATTTTTCCTTTTTTCCCTTACCAGCTTCAAAACAAAGTCCAGATTGCGCTTTACACTCTGGATGATCAGAAGTTTGAGGTAAAAGGTCCTTGTACTGATGTCCTGCTGGGTGCGTTGTCACGTTCAACCTTCCACCAATAAAAGTTCGAAGTTTTTTCGCCTCACAGACGTCCGAACCGTAGGTATGACTGGCATCCACATAAGCTGTCACTTGGTTTAGCTGCTCACGAGCTCCTACGCAATTATTTACAATGCAAACACGCCACCAAAGATGAATGAAAAATCATATGCCGAATTTTTCGAATTTTGTGAATATGAAATACGTGGAAAGCTTCCTTTATTCAAGCTGTTACCTAATGTAAGCTGTCCCGGGAGGGATCGAATAAAATGAAGACAAAAAGGTAATCCTGTGGTCGCGTTGAATTTTGGAAAGTAGGGATCTCCATCGGGCACTTTAATTGGCCAACATTCTGGATGTACACTATCTTTTGAGTCACATTGATGGCAGTCCAGAATGGAGCCTCCAAATCCTTTGTAATAATATTAAAAATTATTTTTAAATTAATAGAAACAGATATGATTACGGGATAGATAATCCTTGTTGAAAAATACTATGCAAGTTTATGTATGTACGCATGTATATACCTCTGTTCATTGGAGTGTGGGTTAAATCATGATCAAGTAACTGGGCATACTGCATGAGAAGCAACGAATATCGTTGATGGGGAACGGAAAAATCATCATGAATCCCAAATGAAATAAGTCTGGCGCTGGGTAGCTCTGTTCCAACAACTGACAGGGATTTTGGAGTTTGAAGTCCATCTCCGTATTCCGCTGGCAGCATTCGTTTAAAAGCTGTGAATGCTTTACCCTTGTTGGGGTACTTCAAATTATTGCACCAACCTGTGATACTACGAAAGATGCTGGTGTGGTCACATGGCAAATCGTGCTCTCCACATCGCTCGTTTTTAGGGAGGTCCGTCAAAGTGGTCAGTTCAATAGAAGGTAAGGCACTGAGAACATCCCGGACATCTCTAGTTACAGGATGCGAGTGTTCGCTGTCTTGTAAGTCGTCACTGTGCCCTACAATTCCATTGAGAAACCGAACCGTCGCAAATTGTAGGAGAAAAGAGGTATTCGCAATTTCCAGGGCTTGGGCTTTGGGTTTATTGAATCCAAAGGCGGTACCCACAGGGGAATGGGGATCTGCATTTTTATCTGATGGTAATAAAAATAATTGCGCATTATGTAAATCATATGTGATCTTGGTGATGTAACCGTGACAATTTCAATTTAGGTATAATGTAATGTCATTGCCCTATCATATAATCTTGATCATACGTACGATCTTTCCACAAATCCATTTCATGTGAACGAAGTCTAGTAATATCGGATCTAGCTTTTTTGATGGCATCTAAAACCTTCGTTGATGGAATGTTCTTTTCGCTTTTGTCCGCATGCCACTTGCTAAAGTCAATGCGACGAATGGCATCGCCTTCGCAATGCATTGGAGAATTTCTAAAAAGAGTAAACAAAATATGTAAAGTACATCCACGTGATGCATTTTTCATTAATCAATTATCATATCATCGTCCTTAAGTCTTTTATATGTAAACCGTACAGAAAGGGATCCCTATCTAGGAAAACTGTTGGTTGTACTTCATCAACTGCGTTACTGTTGTCGCAAATGATTCTCCCCAGTGTCACTTTTCTAATTTCCTGAAGTTGCTCTGTTATTCCAAGGAACCAGCCAATTATTAAAAAAAAATTCATTATCGATTTCATCTACTTTAGTTACTAGTCTAAAAACTAGAATGATAATACACATACCCAATGTAAAAGCGGAAGGTGGCAGATCATTTTCATACCAAAACCTATCCCCATTCTTCAACTTTTGAAACTGAATTCCCAACAAGCAGCCAAAGGTGGGCCCTACAACGGCCCCTTCTTGAGGGTACTCAGCCAACGCGCCAGAAAATAAGTCAATATCCTCAGCAGCTCTGCGTCACGTAACAAGAAAAAATAGTGGGGCGTTGTGAAACATCCATTTAACAATTATGCAATGCAGGAAATTGGCAGTTGGAACTTTTTAATATTCCCAAATATTTTGAAGTCATACCCGTAAACTGAGCTCAAAGCAAAAATAACATCAGGCGACATGGTTGTATTAAGATCAGAGAATTCTTTCACATGACCTAACCCACAAAGTTGTCGATAATGCACATATCCGGGAAGCCCATGATCCCTTCCATGCTGTATTAGTTGTGCAGCCAAATCCAGTCCTGTGAAAAATAATTATTATTACGACTCTTCCCAACTGGAAAATTTTGGAAAGCCATTCAAGTGAATTCAACTACAAACAATTTAGTTAAACTCTTTTTCGCTACGAAAAGCAATAAAAAAGGGGAATGTGATGTGATAATGATGCTTCAGTGGATTGCATATATGACTATTTTGAAACTTGTATATTTTATAACAAAAAAAACCTATTAAATTTTGCATAAACCATGTTACCTCGGAATGGATCCGTCTCAAACATACGATTTGTCATGATATCATTTATAAATTGATCCTCACTCTGAGCCCTTCCTCTCAATAAGCCTCTAAAGAGTTGATCCAACACTCCATTCCGGTAGAGATCAAACGGAGAGTAAAATGAGTCGGAAATGCTTTTATCTCCTACTTTCTTCCAGTTCTATATTGAAAAGAGCAGTAGTCATACAAATTCAAAAAAATATCTCATTTATTTAATAGAATATTTAACTTGAAACAATAATGATAGTCGGAATCATCATAATCATAAGAATGAAAAAAATGTAAAGCCATACAGTATCATATAGAGACATGGTTTTGGGCATCAACGAAGCAAAGAACCATAACGCTGCAGAGCCGACAGCGTTTAAAACTCCTACGTTCGTGTTGATATCATAAGCATTGTAAAACCCCGAGGATTGGGATAAGAGTCCATAGTCTGTTACAACGGACTGACCAAGGACTACTGGAAGGTACTCGTTGTATGTGATATGCTGGAATTCGGCGATCACTACACGTCTCGCTTCCTGAAACAATACCTCATCCGACCAGTGAGGATTCACTAAGCTAAGCTCCCTCGCGATGCGGTTGTGCTCACGAAGCCACATTGTGTGCAGTGCAGCAAGGCCAATGTGCTCATTAACTCTTTCATCTCCAGCTTTAAAACATCTGAAAAATTGCACACATAAACTTATATATTTTTTCCAGCACGAACATTATCTTCTTCATCCATCATTCATCATACATATATCTCTGTAATTTGTAGACAAGAAAGTACGCACAAAAAGTAGGGCACAAAAACACATAAATAATTTATTATCTTTTTGTAATTTTCGGTGATGATGAAGATCTGAAGAACAAACTGGTTGGGATATAGGTTTCGGGTGTGAGTATTGCATAATAGAAAGGGGGAAAAGCCAAAGAAAAACAATGGGAGCTGTTGTTGGCATAAAGAGAGGTGGTCGGGATCGGAATAACAAGGTTATACCTACCTGGATTCCCCTCCAGCGCTTGATTTACAGTAAATGGAAACTCCTCCATCAGAAGGCAAGAGTTCTCCAGTCGGCCCAGCTTGAGCCCTGAGCAATCCTCCTTGAAACAACCGCAACTCCTCCACTCTTTTCCTGGTTGTTCCATACACGTGAGAGCCGTCAAGAAAACTAGAGGCTTGGTTAATCTGTTCTCGGGGTCCCAATGTGCACCCAATTCTTGGGGCAACGCTGGATCGTACATATTCCTGACAAATTTCCTTCATCTTCCCATAAAATGGATCATCTTCCGAGATTCGAATGGGATAGCAGTCTGGATGGAAATTTTCGAATGTGACACCACAACATTTGATGGGGGAGCCGTCATAACCACTTGTTTGAGGCGTGTGGGCAATGTCATGTGATACAAATTCACCATAGACGGAAGTTAGTGCCATGAGATGTGCGTGAGGACGATCAGAGTCCTTGTGAATGGCGAGCGAGACGGAGCGTGCTGACGGTAGATGTTTGCCGTCCACGCTCATTCTGGGCGAGCTCACTCCTGTGACCAGCGCCCACCACAAAAAAAAACCAACCGAATATTATTAGCATGTCATCAAGATTGTTTTGAGCACGCATCAAAATAAAATTGTAGACAAAATGCATAAAATTGAAAATATTAAAAAACAGACTTATAAGACCAAGCAAAAACGGAAGCAGTAAACATTATAATTTATCATAATACTTTTTTAAACACCCTTGTCTGCCAATTTGTTGAACATTTTTAATGACGATTTAAAAGCAGTTTCTCATTCCACTCACGAGTTTACTCACACTCTACAGTTCTTGATCTTGACATTCAACGCGTACTCATTCACGATTTAAAATGCATTTTTATCTGATGACCTTATAAAAAATTGTTTGCTTGTTGAAAAGAATCACTAATAGGCATATCGAATAAACGATGGGAAATTCGAACCTAAAACAAAATGGATCGTTTATGAAATCTAAATAGCTTCCCATGCAAAATAAATCTCAATGTTAAGTTATGCCCAAGCTTACAAACTTACACAAATGCTTACGCACATAAAAAAAAACTTGCCAGTGTTTGCTTATTTGTTGGTATTTCATAAGTCACGTTTGATGTTTAAAGTTGTACAACAGCTACAAAAGCAACGTATTACTATCTTTTATTTCCTCAGGGAATCCATCCCATCATCAAAGCAAACAAAACAGTTGTATGACCTATTAGTATTATGTAGCTTAGCTTTTTATGATTTTATATTATGCATCTATCTAGTTTCCGTTTTATTTCTTTTTGGCCGAAATATTATCTAAATATTCAAACTAGTCTCACACGGAAGGGAAAATGAAAGTAAAATCGTGATTGAACATTTTTCTGTGTAAGAATTTCAATACGGAAGTTGACATGATTTTTTTTAACCCATGCACCTTGGCCTCAAATAAGGCTTTATTTATAAAAAGCTAAAGGCTAATCTAAAGTTTCAACTTTTTTTTTTCGTTAAAAATTTAATAAATCTTACCGTCAGCATAATCAGGCATTAAATACCGTAAATATCGCATATTAGCCGATCCCCATCTGGGATGCTGGACATTGTTACAGTAGCCATTATACGCTCGGTATTTTCTTGGCTGACAAGGGAAATCCACTTTCAAAGAACACTCTTCACTGAGTATGGAATCCCTGATATCCAGATTTGGCAATGAGTAGGCAGTCTGCTCTCGCGATAAACGGTATCTAGACACGGAAGCAATAAAAAATAATACGAATACTTCAAGCCCTAGATAAAAAGCGTTAGAAACAAAAGTGTTTTGTTTTTGAATGTTACACAACATTTTCAACAGCAAATTATTAAGTCATCTCAACTCAAGTATTTTGTATTTCTTATTACTTTTGGGTGATTATGTGAGATGCTTCTTCAGAAAGAAGTGAGATCCTTGAAATATTTTGAGCAGAAGGGTTTGCTTTGTGGGAGGTAGACATAAACCAAGCGGCAGAGCCTGGCTTGTGAAATGAGCCTACATCATAAAAAACAGTTTATATTACATACATATATTCATGGGTGTCCATTCAAGTTTTCATATGTATGAAATTTTTACCTGCATTGTAGATTTGCGGCTGAAAATAGTCAAATCGATGACTCACTATTTCTTGCGCCCGAGTAACCGCAAATCTGACATCCTCAGCGGTTATGTTGGGTAGTGGGGGGAATTGGGATGAAGATGTGGACGTCTGTCTTCTTACTCTGGAAAGTTCCTCACTAGTAAAATAATGGGATTTGCTGTTGCTATCATGGTGAAAATGATGATGATAACTGGCGCTAGTGGCATTTGTGAAAGGGATGGTTAACAGCAACAGAGGGACTACAATCGCGGCCACCGCTATTTTTTCTGCTCCGTCTGTTTTTCTTCTCCATCTCCATCTAAGACAAATAGACAATCAAATTATCTTGTTCACACTTCTCACACACATCATATATAAATGTTGCATCATGTGTGTTATAACATTCGTTTATGGTAACCTTGAGTATTTTTCTTAAATCTTTTTCTTTTATCCAATAAAAAATGAATGTGATTGACATTTTTTCCTGGAATATTAAAAGATTGAATTTATCCTTGGCTATAATTTCTTTTAAATCTGTCTGGCTGTCTCTGTCTGTCAATCTAATTTAATTACAGAGTCTCATATTTTGTTGAGCTAACAAGCTTGCATAAAAATTGCAGTACACTTAAACTTAAACCATGCAACCACCCAACGTAATTGTCATTTATAACTTTAAATAAGTACCATAATAACAATGATCCTTTGCATAATAATTAATGGCATATTCTGCATCTGCATAATTGGTAACTATTATTGTTTGTAACATGCAAGCTCTGTAGTACATCCACGAGTTAATGTGTTGTGCAAGGCGCATCTTCATTCATAATTCTAAATTAGTGTGCGCATCTTCACCACAGTGTATTATGCTGCAAGAAAAAAAATCAAGGTCCTTTTCTGCAGGCCAAGCTGAAACTAAGCAATCAGCGTAACCGACCCGTTAACTAAAGCTAAAGTTATTCATATTTCATATTCATATTTAAAAAACTATCTTGTTACGGAAACTAAAGTAACAAACGTGTTATCATTTTTCAACTTGGTTTACAAAGACGCTATTTTGAAAGCTGAACAAGCAGCATCACTAATACGCATAACTCAAGCGTCTCCTTTTGGAGCGTCATCATCCTAGCACAATTTTCTAAATATGATGAATGACTGATCGCGATGATACTATCATGACATGATGGTGACATTAGAATGATGATGATGAAAAATCAATGACTACGCTCATTGTTGCAGCAATTATGAAAGGCTATGTTGTATTGTAGCTATGCCTGAAATTAAAAAAGAAGTGAAATAATGAGATTTTTATGAAAGGCAGGGCTATAGTTGATATTACTTGCTGGTATTGATTACGTATATTACTGTTTGTTTGTTTAGCACGTGAGCACTTATTAAGTAGCAGTCCTGCTCAGTGCTGCTGCTAAAATACGATTGATGATGCAGATTAAGTAGTCTTTGCTGTTGTAAGATTTTTTATGACTATGATGATATAATGGCGAGGACAATGATGAGCTTTAAAATCTTTGAAATGCGAGAGGAAGTTTTTAACTTAAAAAAAAAATCCTTTCATTTTTGTTGCAGATATTAAAAATCCTTTAATGACTTACTAAGCTTTGTTTGCAGGCATTTGGAACAGTAGAATTGCGATAGAAAAAAATTGTAATGCAGTCAGTAAGTCAGTGCACAATGCACACACCCTCTGACCTGTGTGTGGTAAGGGTTTGGTGTGTGCCTTTATCTTGTATGCGCGTAAATTAGCATAATATGCAACGTGTGTGTGCCTACAAGCATGCGCATTAATAGAATGCTGATCATTATGCATTGTCATTTGTCATTTTGAAATAGAAAATTTAATGGCAGTTGTGTTGATGATCACGATCTCGTATCAGTTTCGTTATTAAATTGCTCTAAAAGAAGAAAGGAGGAGGAGACGAAGATATCGTAAATGAGTAACGGATATTATTATAAATTATTATAATTAAAGGCTTTTGTATAATAAAAATAATGGTCTATACATATAATGTCAACGGTATATACTTAGGTGGTATTATTGGATATAAATAAACAAATAAAATCTGCCAGATCACTTTCATTAAACATTTTAAAACCTGCACTGCGTGTACCACATTTTAAAAAGCGATGAGATGAGAACATGACATGAGCACCCTAGTAAAACAGCGTTCTACACTTATCTGTCATTATACTTTGAATGTTGATGTAATCAAATCAAGAAAGCGTAATTACAGTTTTTAAACTGCTGGATATTGTTTGTATATATCTTCTTATGTATCACATACCGTCGCCTTTTATGATATGACATGAGCATGTGTGGTAATCTATACATCTCATTAATACAAGTACAAGAACGGATATTAAAATCTTCTAAATGTTATGTAGATCATCATGATTGCCTCAAATTTACAGGTACAATGGCGCCACACTATCAGATCAACGATCCTGCTTTGATTGCTTTTGCTAAGCTATTTTGGGATTCTTGCCGTGCAACTTTGTATTAATTTGAGATACCTAACATCTTGCCTTTATGCTTATTTGTTGGACAACTGGAACGTTATGTGAATCATCAAAATTTTGCAAGTAGCAAATATAAAGGAGATAAGGAATAAATTTTCAGGGTATGAATTTTATGAATGCTCCTACAACCTCAAAGTATTTGGCTGTTCAATGCTGAATTGAGTTCACTGTTTCCGTTATGGACGAACTGGAAGCTCTTATGGTTTAAGAACTAATCCATATAAGTAAATAAGTAGCGCTGCGATGGGTGCAAGCTACTTTTAACGGGTTTATAGTCTGGTGAAATGGTGAATGAATCAAAGCCATTGTATTGTCGACGGTTCTTTGTAAACAGACAAAGCGACTGCTTTTTTTTCCTTTTTGATGATGATGTGCAATAAAATTGGAGTTGAATGCTTGTAATCATGGAGAATCAGCGGAATGAAAAGAATCAGAGAGCAAAAGAGTCAAAAATTACGAATTACTTGAGGCAATGTATGTTCTTTCAGAGGACGTTACTACCACCCACGGTCATTACCACGTGCCACGTGCATTATGAAAAAATGACGGGTTTAATGTCAAATCAATGGAAAATATTTTATGACTCATCAAATCCTCACCTTCACAATTAATACATTCAACATGACGACAAAAAATAGTTACAAGAAATGTATGCTGAATTTATAATTCGCTCACAAGAAAAGTCATTTAAGGAAGCCCACTGTTGAATATGTCATGGATCGTGATTGAGTGAGGGTGGATAAAAGGATAGCTTTAGGTGTCTTGTCTTTATGAATATAGCATAATCCTACTTGGAAAAGTACTCACTCAAAACCGAAATTTAAAAAGAAAAATTTCTTGCATTCCTCCTGCACGAAGCCACCAGCTCACAATTCACCGACCGACATAATTGCATAACCTTCAGTACTCCTTGAAATGAAGTTTATTAGTTTTTTATTACTTTCATTCATCCAAGTCAAGTAGAAGCGTTGAATCTTCTGGTGCTTTTATCATACTCCAAAATCTTTCTAATAGCCACCAGCACTACTACTACAATGCATTGTTAAAGAGTAGTCAGTAGTCATAAAAAGATTATTGTGTTAGTAGGGATCCAACGGATCACATCTTGCTGCAGTGCAGACAAAGGCATTGTTTGTTTGAATCGAATGAGGTGCCTGGTTACATGGTTGATTCTCTGTTTTGTGCGATATGACAATCTTATCATTATCATCAGATCACGATACCACCGAGTCAGTGGTGCCACATTTATGTCCCCACAGGTGCAGGTGGTCAGTTATTTATGTAACTGATAAAATTAGCATAAAATTAAATATTCTAAAACCTATTTCCATCATGATGACTAACACACGGATACATGCATTAGTAAAGAACTTGTAATAACTTGCATTGTTGCTGTGTACTGATTGATAATCCAAGTATGGTCATTAAGTGAAAGAGAAATATATGAGCTGGCTCCTTGCTTCTCAATAATTTTGAAGGTCATTCCGAACGCTGCATTTTTTCATGCAAAAGAAGCATCCTGTTTTTTGCATTCACGTTTTTCACATGATTAATTTCTATTTCTGTTTCTTGAATTGCATAAGAATTACATATTACGAGTTTATCTGCATACTATATTACCGATGACTCAAAGTTGATTACCTGAATACATAATGGGTTTATTAGTGATTCCAAAGATATACTTAACCCTTTCCTTTCTCTCAACATTTATTACCTTGTCGAACTACATTGAGAATTGAGAAGTAAAGTGAGTTTTATTAATATCTGTTACATAGTTAAGTATGCACATGTATTAAAAATGTATGTGCATGCATGTATTATTCAAAGTTTCAAAATGGGCTATCCTAATAATAATTGATATGTCTTCCATAAAAAAAATCGTGTTAGCATAATTTAAATACATTTTTTGGATCAAGTAAGAAAAACTGTCGTGTTAAATCTTCATGAGCAATTCATCAGATAATTTCTCAAGAATCAAAAGTGTCAGATAGGTTTGTAGATTTGTAGCAATGCTTGTAATTTGTATGTATAATCCATTTCCATTTGACAAATTAAAACAAACAAAAACTACATTGTATTGGCAATTTTTAAAATATCCGTAAAGAAATTAATTGAGTAAAAGTCTGCGAGGTGGTTCCATCATCCAAATAAGGACAACTTTTTCCTTTCGTTTGCTTATCTTTTCTAGTCAGCCCAGTCTCAAAAAAAATTATGAAATCTTTGCGGTGCACCTACATAATTGACTTGTTGATCATTATTTGTAATGACGACAATATATTCGTGTATAGGCAATTATAATTATGTTCATATTCATAAAACTGCGTGGGAGGAAGGGAAGACATAGACAAAAAAGAAGAGAATGTCTCTTGGTAGTGTGTAGAATAACCATATTCGTCAAGAGACGCCATGTAAAAAATATCAAATTACAAAAACAGTTCACTTTTACTTATGATGACGTATATTTCCACAGAGAGTGGTGACGAAGAATTGTATTGAACTAGGTAAGTATTCCACACTATTGCCCTTTGCCCTACAAACCGACTGACAAACTACACGACTTGATGATATGATATGAACGTGACATGTGTGTAGTACCTTTACCACACCGTCTATTGCCGAGAACAAAAACCGCTGCTTGTCAAAACCAGCAGTACCACAGCAAAGTGGTAAAATGATTTTGTCGTCATATCAAAACTTTTCTTATGATGTAACTTCCTCTCCAAAGTAAACATTTAGGTAATTACTATACATTTGCATCATATCATAAACACAAAATAGCGGAAAAAGATGACAAGTTGATTAATCAACACCCTAAATTCTAAATTTACCATGTAATTGTATATACTCATTTCTACTAGATGACTTGTGTATGCAGAACTTCTCAAAAGAAGGGAAGTCTTCTTCGTAAACCCTTCCATGATGACAACATGACAGCTTTTTCGCATCTTTTGAGTAGTTGCAGAAATGCGTCTTTTTTTCAAGGACTTGTATTGTTGAAGACCATATATCTCTGCGTTTTATCATTTATTACCAATTAAGAATAAGAACGTGCTAATAGATACAGTACCTTAACTTCAAACAAACAAGGGCAATAATAATATGTGGTTCAAGAACACACACATCTCTCTACATCCATCCCCTCCTTTAATTTGTAGTAACCTTGCTCACCTGAGCAAATTCATAGAACACAGAGTTTTATATACCTGCACTCCACACAGTGCGGTGACATTGCAAAGCCCCCTAACTATAATGTGCGTTTTATTATTGGAAATGGGCAATTTAATAGTACCGTTCAAAAATTATAATGAAGTTTCAAACTGTTTTTAGTGCTTATTGCAAAAATGCAGTGCCATATGCCATGCTATACTGGTCCCTGTGATGATTATAAAAATGAATCTAAATGCAGTATGCGACGACATGAAAGATTTCAATTGTTGATAAATTGTTATTTCTTCTCTTGAAAAAAAATACCCGAGGAGAGATAGAGAGTGAGAGGAAACAATGCAGTGATGCTTCATTGTTGTTGCATTTTTGTGACCATTTCTGGTGAACAAGGGGCAAAACAAGAGACATTTGAATAGCGAAGAAGATGAATACGATGATAATGATAACTCTACCTTTTTGTAAAATACTTGCACGGGTGGAGGAACAAAAATAAATGTTTATTGCATCGGAGTTTGATGGAGGATACAGGATACATACATTCGCATTCTGTTTTTTTTATTAATAGCGTGCCTGAATGTCTGTTGTTGGAGAGATAAAATGTATCGTGTTGACTGGCTCACTGGCTGGTTATTTACGAGAGACAACAAGACAGGTTATAAAACAAACCATGTTGCACTTTGGTAGATGGAGGACGGCCACACTAACGACAGAGGATGTGGTTTCCTTTTCGGCAGTAGTAAAATGTTGCTTTTATGAAGATGAGATGAATCGGTTGAACCACGTTTTTTTAGGAGGAGGAAGGCAAGAAAATAATAACAAAACAATTTATTCAGCGCTAACCATTCAAACAGGAATAATAAGTGAGTCAAGGTCGCATTTCAATTCCCCTCCAAAAGTCGTCGAGTAATTAGAAAAGATGACAGAGTACACATACCTGGGCAAAGGTATCTTAAAATAGGTATTCAGATTTAAAATTCATAATATTTTTGCATTGTCCTCCCTTCTGATGATGATTGCTATTATGTCTTGTTGCTTGTAAGTGAGTGGTGTACCCTACAAGGGTGGGTGTAATAAATATGCCTTTAATAGCCCTCAAGCAGAAATATATAACCTGAGCAAGTGTCCTGTCCCTTTTTGTGTACCAGACCAAGTCGATCTTAAAAAACCTCTGAAGCGTATCATTATCTGGTCTCTGGGGCCGGGTTGTTGTGCAATCTTTTTGTGTAAAAATGATGATCAAGTAAAAAAAAATAATTCTTTAAACGAACATAAATTTTTGCGAAAAAAACAACTCTACTTGCATTTTTCAAAATATTTTGGAAAATCCAAAAAAGCATAACAAGTTTGCCGTTTGCCCCTCTGCCATGTCAGTTATTCTGGATGATTAGGATAACAATAAAACTTGAAGGGTATCTTATGAAATAAATGCCTTGTTTTTCTCTTATGTCATGTCATCCATCACTATACAAAATCATAGTGCTCACTAGTATCATTATCACATCAAGATAAAGATAACTATCGTTTTAGCATGTTAAAATAACATTCATCCACACAAATACGCTCACGTAAGTATGTACATAAATGACAAAGTTTATGGGCTTGTTTTCTAAAGATTCCTCAAGTAGAATTGACAATGCGAAAATGAAATTGAAAGTTTTCTCCTCACACATACATCATTTGAAAATATGTAATGTGTTGGTATGCTTGGGAAAAGGTATAAGTTTCCATTATCTCATTTCTTATTGTTACATACGCACATTGAGAGCGACAACTTACCAATTATTTAACTAGCAGTAGCTCATGTGTCAAGTCAAATGTCGTGTCGCTTTGTTTGGTTTGATTTGTTTGTTTAAAGGTATTAAAATTAAATTCTTGACTCGTCAATATTTTATTACTATTGTCTCTTTAAGTAATACTACTTACAAGTTATTATTCCATGTTATGCTGTTAAGATGGGGTGAGATGGACATGTTTGTACTTTTGCTGCTTACAAGCACACTATAGTGTGATCATGATCAATTTCTACATCCGAAGTTGCGAATTTTATGTCAGGGCTATAAATATTATTGTTGTTGTCATTATTCTAACCAAATAAATCCACATTTGTTTGATAAACTGCAATATATCCTAATCATGTTTGCATATGCAATTATTACATTGGAGAATTGTTTGTAAAACTGAAACGAGTGTTTATTCGTGGGAAATTTTATGAATTTTGCGAGATGTAAATTTTAGAAAGCCATATATATACTCAATTTTTTGGAATTTTTATGGTAATAATGATATTTTGGCAAAATATTTGGCTAACATAAAACTATGATGATGAGTCAATCATCAAGTGTGAAATATGAAGACCGGAATGCAAAACTGCATCAAATATTTAATGAGCACAGTACCTACTGTTTGCTGATTTTTTTTGGGAAGAAGATGTTTTCACGGCAATTTGCAATTATGACTTGTTTCAATCTTTGTGAAGTTTTCCAAGTAGCCTGCAGTGCAGTCGCCATCAGTTCCCAATTCTCATCATCGTCTTATATAACTTTCAGTTTTGCACACGCAGCAATCAAACAAGTTTGCATGTAGGTACTTTTATTGTACTTTTGTAGATGTGTGTATGCAATTTATTTCATCTTTATCATCGTCAGATTTTTTCTTGGAACTAGGAAAAATGACGATGCGTTAGACAAGGATGATAAAAATATGATATAACAATTTAGTGATCCGATATGGTATGTTGCATGTATAAATGTAATACATAGCAATATTATGACAAATTTTCTCACAGAGGAGCGTCGACGCATGAAGGTGATAAAACGCTTATTAGTTTTGCTCGTGATGTAATAGACTGGAGCCTACATCCCACTAAACATATATCATTTGAACAAAACGAACCGGACCGACGACCGTTGACTATAGTGACGCTTTTTTACGTACATGAAAGTAAAAAATAAATATACGTCGCTGTTTAATTGGATGGTTGGATTTTTTTTTTGAAATTGAATTGAAGTAAATTCAAGTAAATTGAAAATATACAACCGAAAAACTATAATGTATAATGATGATGAAAAAAAATCCGTCTATTGAGCCACATTAGAAAACTAAAAATGTTCTTTTATTACCTGTTAGTCATATTGCTGAGGATCCTGACTGCCTTGTTCCACCAAAAAATGAGCCGTGAAGCTTTAGTTGGAAATTTTTGATGAAATCCAGCACAATTTTGTATATTTAAACGTATTCACTCGACCAGCATGACAAATTGAAATAAATACAAAAAGTTCAATGTTACGTTTCTCCTGTTAAAAAAAACTTTTGACACTATTGGATTTTAAAAAACACAAAAAATAAAACTGGATAAACACAAAAACCATTCTTAAAAAGATTACACTCTTTTCAAGATATCCTCGTGATTAGGAATTTTGCATGAGATTTTGTGCTTCATAAACTTACAAATCTCATTGTCTGTTCAGTTCAGTGCAGCATGCCGCTGTTCAGGACGCTTGGACTAGCTCGTTACCTGAGTGCTGCATGGTTAATGTTTATGTAATTCTTTTAGCAGTTCTAATGCTACTTCTTGAAAGAATGCAATCAATCTACCTAGCGCACCATAACCACCACCATCATCACTAATACCACCACAGAAAAACACCTTTAAACGCCCATACAAACTGCCAAGATTGAATATGAACTTGCTTTTGCAGGTAAGAGAGAGGGTGCCTGTCTTCTTCGCAGACTTACTGGTTCGTAAGTGAGGGCAAATCCTTCTGGTGAACAATGATTTTATGCGAACAGAGCTGAACGTCTTAAACAATGTACTTATTGTTGATGATGATGATTATAATAACAAGGTATGCAAAAAATTGCATACAGCTAAATTGTATGGAGACGGTGTTATGTTACCTATCATCTTGATTATTTTTTTGTTTGGCTAATTCAACACGTAGAAATAAAATGGACAAATAATTTTAGGAAGTTGATTTTAAAAATAAATGGCTCAAATACTTGAAATTATATTTTCACTGTTTCTATTTGATAGTATTTATTTTTAATAAACTCTTTCAGTATCAAAAGTATAAACAATGTTAAGTGTATTCGTGTTCACAATATTCACTGACTTCAAGTTGAGTATCACATGCATTTTTATTTTGATAGAAATAGGTATTCAATTAATATACACTTTACTTTTGCTACAATTATAACAAAATAACATATTTATAAATATACAACAATATACGTATAGTTTTAGCTGAATAAACTTTTCCGTTTTCACGAGTGTCATTTGGACTTTAACAATAACATCTTGATTCATAGGTATTTGTTTCTAAACGTTACGATAGTGCTTAAGTAGTATTTTTAAAGCATAAAATAGCTACGATAAGCATAACAGTTTTCAGAGAGCCCCACATACAACATACGCCATTTTAGCTTAACTATCATTATAATAAATGACAAAATCAATATCATGCTTTGTGAAGGAAATCACCATAACTAAATAAAAACACTTCAGTACATTTTAAAAGTTACTCAGTCAATTACCTGAACAACCATGTTGGTTTGTATCCTTCATACTATATGCAATAAATTCTTTGGCAAAGTCGAAATATAGTGTGTCTAACAACGTTTAATTAGAGTTTGAATTCGAAAATGTTCAATTCATATCTCACTTTTTACCTTAAACCACGTACTAAACTTTACATTTGGCAAATAACTTCACAAGCCATTAAAGCATAGACGCAACGTTATAAATAAATAATAATAATAATAATAATAATGAGTTTATTGTCACACTGTTTCCTCGAAAGGAAAATTATACAGTTAAGACATGATTACAATATTTTG
>JAQFZG010000139.1:0-47769 GCA_034695465.1 Entomobrya nicoleti
ACACGCATCTTTTCACGCACGATTGTCAAATTTTCACATAATTTAAATTTCACAGAAAAAAAATTAAATGCGAATTGATGAGGTTTTAATGAAATGAATGATTTCTCCTGTAATTATAATATATGTATAGTGATAAGATTAACAATCAAACGACAAATCGTGTACGTTTAAAATTCATAATTTAAATAAGTTAAAAGATGAAAGATAAGAAAGAAACATTCACAGAGTAGTTTAGTGATATGAACCGAAATTACGCATTTTTTTTAATTTGCAAGGTCAAACGGCATTAGTTTTTTAAGTCTATAACTGATGGTTTTTCTATTATGAAGATTGGGTTCATTTTTTAACAAGTAAAAATTGTTTAAAAATGAATCTAATCTATTTTAATCAATCAATCATCATTAATCGATTTACATGAAGTAATGAATTCAGAAGATTTAAAATAGTATAAGTAAAACCAACTAATTAGATTATTTTTTAATTGTTTTGTAAATACTCAATTTTTACACTCTTATAATACTAATTAAAATTGAGGATAATTTATTATGTGTCGATAAGCTCTTCACGCGCTCTCTGGAATGAAATAATTTATCTGATTTTTCTCTCTGTGATTTTCTGCTCTGTCTGATCTGATGATGCTCGCTCGCTGCTGTGCGCGTGTGCTTTGTGCCTGCCTGTCTATCTTTCTGTCTGTCTGCCTCTCACACTGTTTATCTCACTTTCTCTGAAAATACAAAAAAATCATGTCATGCATCTTTATTTCAACCCTTTCTCTCTGCCTCTCTCTGATCTGATCTGCTCATCTATGAATCTTCCAATCAATCCTCCTCTCTATTTATTCAGATGTTGCGGGTAAGTTACATTTACGCTCATCAAAGCATGCTTGCAGAAATTGCTTGCACTTTTTCTCCATCTTTTTTTTTCAAAATGTTCTGAAGAAATGTTTTTTCATGCTCTAATTTTTACGATTTTTTGAATAATTTTAATTTTTTGGATTTTTTATCATGAGTTTAATAATTAAAGGTCATCCATAAGTTTCGTAAAGCACAGTTTTTTCATGGTCAACGAAATATTAAGTACTCCATAATTATTACAAGGTTATAAGTCAAGTTTTTTGTGGCTATTTTTTAAATAGGCAACGAAGTCGTATTCCAATGTCGAGACGAAGGACCACTTCGAGCACCTGTACGTTGGTCCCGAGGAAATAGTCTTCCTTTACCAGCTGGAAGCCGAGATGTGAACGGTCGTCTGGAAATGCCAAGCATTGCTGTGGATCACACTGGAACATACATTTGCGAAGCTGTGGGATATCCCAGCTCCACTCCAGGATCCCGGGTTTCTGTTTATCTGAGAGTGGATTCTTGTAAGTTTGAGAATATAACACTAAAATTTTACTTTATTCCATGTCATAATAACTATCAAAAAATCAAAATGCCAAAGTACTTGTCTAACTAATTGAAAAAGAGTAAAGTTCATGCCATTGCTAAGCCAACCGAACTTTAAAGAATATGCAATACGTGGATAGTGTGGTGGTAGTTTGTACGTATTTAAATAGTGATGTATGTATGAATGTCCCCATATTATACTTAAAATGCTGTATTTTCCTCCTTTTAACAATATAATACAAGCTGCTGGAAACTCATTGTGGAGCCCTTCAATTTTGTCGCATTATGACTTTGTCGCCAATTCAGAGTGGCAATCGGGGCTTTTTACCCCAGTCGATGCACTCACTTATGCTACTACAGATACTGGTACTTTAGAGTAGACTGATATATATCCTCTTCAAAGTTACATATGTTTTAAGTAGATGGACTATTTTTGCACGAATTACGTCTTCGCCTTCGTTCTTTTGTTTCAATTTATTTCCTAGTCTTGAGTCTTGATTGTGGTAACCATGGCAACGTATCTGCTATATTACTTTACTTCAGATCACATTATTTTTATAAGTTTGTCGTCAAACCTAGCAAGTTTACGTTTGCATGAAAATTATGCATTGTTTCTCCATAAAGTTTTAATTTAGGTTGGATCTTATTTTCTTATCTTGATTGATATTTTCATTTTAATTTTTTTTAACCATATGCTTAAAATTTCATATGCTTTTACTCTAAAAATTACTTCAATTTTTATCCCCAGATGAACCACCACCAACAAGACCACCATCCGCTTGCGGTGTTAATCAAGCCACTTGTGCGTCTGGTGAATGTATCAGCAAAACTATGGTAAGTTGTCAACATGATCTACGAAAAAAAAATCACCTGCGTTCTTCACTCCCACGCATTTTGATCCCAATCATCACAACCAAAATGCTTACAAAATGCACTAGTCCCATTTTCCCCCGCATAAAAAAGACGAAGTCTGTAAAAAATATATTTAGATGTGTTGCATTTCCTCGGCTCATAAAACCAAAAGGAAAAGCTCGTGTCTCCAAGAAAAAACTTGGATCCTCACGTTTCGTTCCCATTCACCAATCCACCTATCTCGTTTTACACGGTTGATTGACTTGATTTTTATTTTCTCTCTCTAAAAATGTAGGTCTGTGACGGAGATCTAGATTGTGCCGATGGTTCCGATGAAACAAGGTAACCCAAAGAAACAAAAAATATAAAAGTCTAGAAAAAAATCCAAACTTTATGGAGCTTTCGATGCAGCAGCACTAAAAAATCAGCGTTGCAGTGCAATGTACCATTTTATTACTGCAATTTAATAAAATGGCTGGTTATTGAGTCGGAACACTTTAAAAGCTTAATGTATCTTAAAATTCAAACGCAAATCATTTGCTTTTTTTCCGAAAAGTAATATGAAAATTTATAATTGGTATATTCCGACCTCACAAAAAGCCATCTGTCAATTTGTCTCAGTGGTGATTGTTGTGTTTTGCTGCTGCTGCGGTGTGATGTGATGTGCAAGTAAATCGGCACGCCATGTCTTTATGCCACCAACACCCCCTTTTTTTACACTTTTATACACAGTAACAATAAAAATATCCTAGTTGCTTTTTTTCTTTCTCTCCATTTTGCTGACTGAGTGATTTTTAATGGATTTTAGGTGTCGAGGAAGGGAAGGTTGTGAGCCAAATGAATTCCAATGCGGCAATAAACGCTGCGTTCCAAAGTAAGTAGCTAAGTCGAAAAGCACAAAAAAGAGACTTCTAAAAAGCAAAGCAATCCTTTCCACCAACAAGACACGCTTGTTATATAATAATTTCAAAAGTGAAAACGTGCAAAAGTACATTTCACACTTATTATGGGGTTGTCCATATAACTCGTTTCGTTTATGTGCTCAACAGATAATCTGTAGCATTTTTTTTTCATAATTTTCAAAATGCATTTTTAGGTTTACATTCTCAAATCAAAATACTACATTTTTGCTATTTTTTCTCCTCTTAAAAGGCAATGGAGATGTGACTCGGATGATGACTGTGGAGACTCCACTGATGAATTGTCATGCACAGCCCCACCACCCGGCTCGCCCTGTCAGTTTAATGAGTTTAGATGCTCCTCAGGTGACCGGTGTATCCCCAAAGGCAAGTGCGGTTCACTTCACGCAAGAAAAACCCAAAAAATAAAAATCGCAGACTACCACAGTTACTTTGTTCCGTTATGCAAAAAAATAAAATAAAATGAACATGTTAACTATTTACTCCTTTCAGCATTCCATTGTGACAAGGAGTTGGACTGTCCTGACAGGTTAATTGCTACCTTACTTTAAAATTAACAATAAAATATGAATGATTTCTGTATTTCGATCAAAAAATAAACCTTGTATTTTGTATTTTTCATTGTGAATGGTTTAGATCGGATGAACTTGGATGCTGTAAGTTTATCTACTAAAAGCAAAATAAACCTCAACGAAATAGATTAGTAACAATATGGTTATATTTACAGCCGCTCCCGTTATCCAACGCCCACCACCTCCCATCATAAATATTGAAATCGGTCATACCTTCAACGTTTCCTGTACCGCCGTGGGTACCCCAACACCCGAAGTCGTCTGGCGTCTAAACTGGGGTCATATTCCTGACAAGTGCGTGACCACCTCTTCTAACGGCGTTGGAGTGCTTGTCTGTCACCAAATTCAAATCGCTGACCAAGGTGCTTACAGTTGCGAAGCAATAAACACTCTCGGAAGCACCTTTGCCATCCCCGACTGCATTTTAGTAGTAAAAGCCACGCCTGGCCTTTGTTCCACTGGATATTTCAATGAACTCGCCACAAACACACGGGAATGTCTTCCATGTTTCTGTGGAGGGCAAACAAGTCAATGCGGCAGCTCAAATTTGTATTTATCTCAGTTGCCATCCCCCGACGGTAACTACCGGCTTATTGGAGTATCCTTAAATGTATTGGGAGGCACAGTGGATATTCAGGATAGAAGATATTCCATTCCAAGCACCGCTGTTCGGGTTACCCCAATTGGTGGAGTGCAAGTACAGATATCCAGTGTGAGGACATTAGCCATTCCTTCAGATGTTATCCCATATTTCGCATTACCAACAAGTCACTGTGGTAACTTGCTGAGGAGTTATGGAGGGCATTTGAAGTATACGCTGAGGTGGCAGGGAAGGGGCAGGACCATGACAGCACCTGACATTATTTTGCATGTTAGTAAAAACTCCGTACTAACAAATAATTTTTAGAGCTATTTTGTATGACATTGACTATTTTAAATATGTATTTTAGGGAAATGGGCTTACACTTCTTCACATGAGCAAAGAGTCACATTCCCCCAATCGTGAACATCCCATCTCCGTTCGTTTATGGGTAGGTGAGTGGTTCAAACGCGTTTCTGGTAGGCCTGGAGGTGATCAACCTCCGGAAGGAGTTGAACCCGCTTCACGAGAGGAAATTTTAATGGTTCTCAGCAACGTGGAGTATCTTTTAATTAGGTTAGCTTACATTTTTATCAAAAGAAAGTTAACTGTATGAATGAGTGTTGCATACTTAAAAATCTATGATTCAATTCAAAAATCAGGGCCCAATATGACCAAGGCAGTTCACTAGACACGACTATCTCGTCCATTCGCTTGGATAGCGCAGTTCCCGTAAATACTGGTCAAGGACAAGCTGTGTACGTAGAAGAATGTCGGTGTCCTCAGGGCTATGCTGGACTTAGTTGTGAGGAATGTGCACCTGGCTATGAAAGAAGACAGCAAGGACCTTGGATGGGTATTTGTGTTAAAACTACACCTAAGTTGGACTGTAGACCTGGAGAATATCTTGATTTTCAGCAGTGTTTGCCATGCCCTTGCCCAAGTCCTGATAGAAGGTAAAAATAATTATTTCTTCAAAAAGCAAATAACTTTACATATATTTTATTTCATATTTTATTTTTAAATTATTTTTGCATTAGGTTCGGTAACACTTGCTACAAAGACGTTGATTCTGGAATAACTTGCGAGTGTCTACCTGGTCACACTGGAAGGAATTGTGATAACTGTGCTCCTGGTTACGAGAAGAGTAGGGATTATCCCTTTGCTTGTCGTCCAGTTTGTAAGTTTTGATAAAACGTTTGGTTTGGTTGAAAAGGTTGAGAATATTCTCTAGCTTTTTGTTTTAATTTCAGCTGCTACATGTGACGTTGAAGGAAGCTTGTCCCCAATTGCTGACCCATCTGGGCGATGTAATTGCAAGGTAGTACAAATATATTTTGAAATATAAAATAACTGTTAACCATCTTTCATATTACTCACTGCTTATCTCGGATTTAGCTGAATATACCCATCTTTTCTATATCGGAAATTCTTTTTATAAGGAACTTATCGCATACAACTTTGAAGTGTAACATAAAAATAAAATGATGTATTTTCTCTACTAACTTTGTTCTTTCTTGCTTAACCGCTTCTCTTTGGAAACTCTTCGCCTTGCACAAAATATCACAATTTTTGGGCAACTTTTTGTGGTAAATCAAATCAATTTTTCAACTTGAAATTTTATGAGAACTACAATATTTTTGGGTATAAATTTTGTATAAACATGGTTTTCTTATGGTTTTATAAGTATTTGAAACTATTGTTGAACTTTCTCTTTTTAATTTTTTATAAGTTTATTTTCTTTCATTCAAAGTTATTTTTCATTCAAAAATAGTTTTCAAAATAACAATTTATCTTCATTTCCTATTTATAGAACCACGCAACTGGTCCCACCTGTTCTGAATGTAAGCCCAACACATTCTTCTTGAGCTCATCAAACGAACACGGTTGTATCTCATGCTTCTGCATGGGAGTCACCCCAACTTGCTCCAGCTCCAATTGGTATCGTACCCAGGAAACAGCAGTTTTTCTCAACTCTCCCCTTGGCTTCACTCTTGTCGACGAAACCCAGGGAGACGAAATCAAAGAGGGATTTATTTTCGAACAAAATTCCCGGGAAGTTGGATTCCGGGAGTTCAGCCGCTACTCACCAGGCACATATTACTGGCAGCTGCCATACAACTTTTTGGGTGATAAAGTGACTGCTTACGGAGGTCATCTAAACTATACTGTCCGATATGTACCACAACCTGGAGGCCAAAGTAGTCCAAATAATGCTGCAGATGTAGAAATCAATGGAAATGATATCCGCTTACTATACTTCCGGAAACAAAGTCTGCCTCCAAACAGACAAGAAACAATTGAAGTTCCACTTTTGGAGCAATACTGGCAGCGACAAGATGGCCAAACAGCGAATCGGGAGCATTTACTGATGGCGTTGGCCAATTTGGATGGTTTACTGATTAAGGCAACTTATACAACAAGCACCAGGGAAGCTTAGTAAGTGGCATACAGCTTTGTAAGTTTTATTAGGACTGTTCATATGCATACATATAAACTGTATTCAATATATTAATGTTGTTTCAGTCTGAGCAACGTCATCTTGGACACTGCAGTCCCCAGAAACACTGGTCAAAACAGAGCATTTGCCGTAGAACAGTGTAGCTGTCCCATTGGCTACACTGGGTTATCTTGCCAGGAATGCGCATATGGCTATACTCGGTCCCTCCGCGGACTTTACTTAGGCTTATGCGAGGCTTGCAGTTGCAATGGACATTCTGATGAGTGTGATCCCAAAACTGGAGTTTGTAGGGTAAGGAGTTAACTGAAATCAATTTACAATTTAAATGGGCCAGAATTTAAAGTCCATTTTATTATTTTTTAAACAGAATTGCAGGGGCCATACAACTGGTGACTTCTGTGAGGAATGTGAAGATGGCTATTCCGGCAATGCCAGAAGCGGTGAATGCTACCTGGAAACCGCACGTTGTTACTGTGATCCTCGAGGAAGTGTTCGTGCAGATTGCCCAGACGGTCGCAACTGTCTTTGCAAAGGGAACGTTGAAGGAGCTTCATGTAATCTCTGCAGACCTGGAACATTTTCACTTCAAGAAATCAATCCACTCGGTTGCCTGGAATGTTTCTGCAGTCGTGCAAGTAGTGAATGTGCTTCCGCAAATCTCTACCGCTCTTCCATTGACCTGCACGTTATGTCTGGAGGATCCCACCATGGTGTCACTTTAACAGACAGTACCAGAACAGCTTCCATCCAAGAAATAACTGTGGATTCCACTACAACTTCTGATGGTGAACTTATCTACAGATATCCTCCTGGCACCAGAAGTGAACGCCTATTTTGGTCACTTCCGTCAAAATTCACTGGAAATCGCCTAACCTCATACGGAGGTAAACTCCGTGCCACCCGTCGCTATCTCGTTCGCCCTGGTACCGATTCCACTCCCGGTGAGGACATTGATGTTATCCTTGTCGGCTCTAATGGAGTATCTCTCTATTGGATTTATGGAAGTCTACTTTCCGGCCAAGAAGTTGCATTAGAAGTTTCCCTTCGCGAAACTGCTGGTTGGCGTCATATTGGTGGTTCTGGAAACATGGCAAGTCGCTCAGACATTCTGGAAGTTTTACGGGATCTTGAAGCTATTTTAATCCGGGCTTCGTTTACTGATGAAATGGAAGCAACTTTCTTGAAACAAGTCAGCTTGGATGACGCTGTCCGTCAAAATACGCCCTTTGGCATTGTAATGGAAGTTGAAGAATGCAGATGTCCTCCAGGTTATGAAGGTTTATCTTGTGAACAATGTAGCCCCGGTCATTATTTGGATACTGGAGACAGGTCAAGAGGTCAACAAGGGTCATGTAAGCAGTGCCCTTGTGGGGATAACTCGGAAGGCTGCATTTTCGAAAATGGAAGACCAGTTTGCTTATGTCGACCTGGCTTCACTGGAGCTTATTGCGAAGCGAGAGGTAAGAAAAATTACTGCTAAATAACAACTAACTAACTAATTGTGTTAATTTACAAATCTTACTAACAATTTAACAATTATAAGACCGAGTTTTAGTGGAACTTTCACCAGTCCAAGTTTACGCTCAAATTGCAACCACCGTCCAGTTTACCTGTCAATATTCTTCTAGACTCCGATTTAAATTGGAATTTGTTACATTTCCTGACTGGAACTGGCTTGTAGCCAATGAGGCGGTGAGATCGTCTTATCTTTTCCAAAGATTTGGTGATTACAGATTACCAAAGGGTCATGGCTGGTGGTCCTTAAGTTTAACTGCAGATGTGCCTATATTTCCTAAATTACAAAGGGTTATCTGTCGACTGGTCAATGAAAGAGGAGAACCGGTGGCTGAGGTGTACTCGAGAGTGTTTACAGGTGGAATTATTTGCTATATTAAATTGAAATGGTTGGTTTGGTGCTGTGTAGAATTGGTTGGAATCACCTTCACTTTAGACATTTGATAATCACCATCAATCGTAGATAACCTCACCGGTCACATTTACAAGCTTGTTAATAAATAATTAGTTGTCATTAGGTAACCCTTTAACAATTTAGTTTAGTTGTCAAAATTGAAGGAATTTTATTTTATTTTAGTAACTGGACAACCAATAGTACCACCTCCTTCTACTGGCCTTGGTCAACCCCGTATCCAAGTACAAATCGATGAACCTGCTCAGCTCGCCACCGTTGGTACCTACGTTACCTTCCGTTGCACTGCTCGAACACCAGCTCAATCAACTCCTCTTCGAATCACCTGGTCCCGTGATCGTGGTCTTTCCATTCCTTCTGGTCGCGCCAGAGATGATGGTCAAGGTCTTCTTGTTATCACTCAAGCCCGTGCTGAGGACTCTGGAGCTTACCTCTGTACTGTCACTGATGGCGTTTCTACGATCGTTGAAACTGCCATCTTAAACGTTGACCCCGCATCTGGTAGAGGTGACCAGTATCCATCTGAAGGCATCCGTCCTTCTGTTTCCATCCTTCCCCGAAGCAAAACAGTTCGTGTGGGAGAGTCCGTGGAAATTCGGTGCGAAGCCATTGGAATACCAGCGCCCCAAATTGTATGGACCTCTGGAGGTCGTGGTGGTTCTTCTCTTCCGCCTCACATAAGAGGCGATTCAGGTCTCCTCCGAATTGCCTCCGCACGAAAATCTGATGAAGGCGAATACATTTGCACAGCTCGCAATAATCTCGGCTCTGACACCCAACGTGCCATTCTCTATGTCCAGGGCTCGGATGATTCCAGTTACTCGCCTTCTCCCATACCGACAGAATTCGGCTTAATCGTCACCGTTAATCCTAGTCAATATGAAGCTCGTCCAGGAGAAACTGTTCGTTTCCGTTGTGATGTCAACGAAAGAGGAACACAAGTTCAATGGACCAAGGTATCCGGCGTTTTACCTGGAAACGCAATTCAATCTCCTGATGGTACCCTCTCAATCAGCAGTGTTCGTGACACCGACACTGGCATTTATGTTTGCACTTGTGTAAGCGAAGCTGGACAAAGTGTACAAGGTCAAGCAAGACTGTCCGTAGGCTACTTAAGTCTCCCACCATCAGCTAGAATTGAACCAGAAAGACAAACCGTTGCTCAAGGGAGCTTAATTGAAATACGTTGCGTGGCAACTGGAAACCCAAGTCCTCAAATTGAATGGTCTAAAGTAGGAGGTTCCATTCCAGATAATGTAGGAAGAACTGGAGAGGTTCTCAGAATTGACCGAGCAGATATTTCAGACCGAGGTGTGTACGTGTGTCAAGTAGAAAATACTGCAGGAAAGAGTTTGGCGTCAGCTATTGTTGAGGTAGAGAGACGGGAATCTCCACAAATTGAAATGTATCCAAGTCGCCAACAAACTGTGGTAAAGGATGGAAGTGCCCTGTTCCAATGCCGGATAACGGCTGGTATTCCCAGTCCTACGCTAACATGGACACGGTCAAATGGAAAAAGGTTGCCGACAACAGCAGAGGAAATTCAAGGAGGTGTCCTTCGATTTAATAGAGTCACAGGAGAGGAGGCAGGACAATACGTTTGCACTGCAGAAAATATTGCTGGAACTACTACTGCTTTGGCAACACTTGAAATTCAAACACCACCAAAGATAAGCATAAGTCCCGGAACACCCCATAGGATAAGGTCAGGAGAGAGTGTGAGATTGGAATGTAGAGCGGAAGGAGATCCATTACCAACATTGACATGGAAGAAGCTTCAACCTGGACAATTAGAGTATGTTTAAAAATGATTAAAAAGGTTAATTAATTAATTAAATGGTAACTATTTTAAATCCTTATGTATTCAATGTTTAGTGGCCTTGACCTCGCACCATCTCCATACGGTACCCCTCAATCCGCGTTTTACGAGATTAATCGAGTCTCCAAAGCGGACGAAGGAAGTTACAGTTGTGTGGCCAAAAATGAAGCTGGTGTAGAAGAAGGCAGAATTCAGTTGTTGGTAGATGATTTTGAAGATCAAGCCCCATATCCTCCACCACCTGACAGAGAAAGGGAAAGAGAAGAGGTATATTATTTCCCTGCGGGAAGCAGAGCTGAATTGAGGTGTATACCAGCATTGGAAGGTGGTAGTATGGATCAGTTGTACTTGGATTGGAATAGAGCGGATGGAGGAAGGATGCCTAATGATTATGATGTCAGGGATGGAATCCTTTATATTTCTGATGTCAAGACAGAGGTCAGTATTAAAAATTGGTTATCCCAAATAATATTTCTGAAGAAGTAAATTAATGCTTTGATTTTTTATAGGATGGTGGATTGTACTCTTGCAAAGGGACCAACGTGCGAAGTGAAACAGTGTTTACAGTAATTGCTCGTTTGGAAATCGTTGGATGTAAGTCAAACCATTTTTAAACTGTTTTTAAATTAACAATATATTCTCAATATCAGGCAGCAATAATAATTATTAAATGTGGTAACCATAATTAATCATGATGCTTAACACCTTTCTCTGACTCTCTCTCTCTCTCTCCTTTTCTCTTTAACTCTTCCATTTCAAAAACTAACGCGAATTCCGAATCGTGTGGGTGGACGTAGCACTTGAGTGTGCCAATTTAAAAGGTTGAATTACATTTTTCAAGAGAATTACGTACAGATGTTTTTCTAAATCTTTTTTAAAAGCTAAATCTTGTTTTTTTGTACGCAGTTCAGTTTTGTTTTGTAAATCTAAATTTAAAAAAGTATATTTTGTTAACTGTGATTCCGTTAAGCTTTTCATTTCTATTTCACAATTTTTGGATTACAGTAGATAAATTTCATTTGGAAGTCTAATGCATGCAGACTAGCAAAATAAATGTAAGAAATACAATCAGGTTGCTCTAATCAGTAAATAAAATTTATTATATAGCATCACCTCCGAGAATCGAACTCCAACCAGCGATTCAGACTGTCCGTCGCGGTGATACCGTTCAAATTAACTGTATCGCAAGTGGGGATCAACCTATCACTATAAACTGGTTCAAACTTGACCATCGCCAATTACCACCTTCTGTCATAGTGAATGGACCTCAACTGATGGTACGCCTTATTCATGAATGATAGTTTAAACTGTTTACAACACTTAACAGTCCAAATAATTTTACTATCAAATCTGCAGTTCCGTGGAATTGAAGTCAGTGACGCTGGCCGCTATGTTTGCCAAGCAAACAATGTTGGAGGCCAGGCTGAATCCATTGCGGAAGTACGCGTCAACGCTGCACCTCCTCCCCCTACTCAATCACAGTCTCCCCTTTCCGGAGGTCTACCCCGTCAAACTAGAAGAGAACTCACTGGCGTTGTTGGACAAACTCTGGAAATTCGCTGTAACGTTCGAGCAACCTCAGCAGTATCATGGACAAAGGATGGACAAGCTCCCCCAAGAACTAACATGATTTTTGGACCAATGCTCACCATTTTGAATTTACAGTTGAATGACGCAGGAAGATACATTTGTGAATCGGCTGACGCGTCGGACGTAATTGATTTGAGTGTAGAAGGTAAGTAGAGAAGTTGCATGGGAACGAATTTCATTGTCATGTTGTAAAAAAGTTTATAATTTATTTTCAGCTAAGTTATTTTTTAGGTAGGTGAAGCAATATTAAGTTGAAACACAATGGGTTGCTTGTACTAATAGGGTTATTGATTTAATTGCAAGAAATACACAAATTATTATAACACAATATACAATTTTCAGATAGACCCAAATTATTGTAAACCCTGCAAAATTTGCACCCTTCAACTTTTTCAGGTAGAGAATGGCAAAAGTTTCCGAAATAACATGTCATGAGGAAAGCTCATGAATGGATTATTTATTTTAAATGACAAAATAAAAGCTTGGAAAATTTGCCATTCTGTACAGGAAAAGGTTAAAAAATTACGTTAGTAAATTACGCCTACCCCTCCCCCACTCCCCATTTGCTCAAGAAACAAAATTTTTGAACGTTTTGAGCTTGTGGTAAAAATTATATATTTTTTTGCGTTACGACCTAATTTTCCTGGGGTGACTTGAGTCACTATTTTTACTTCACTTTTTCTGGAGGATTGATAAATCTTTTTTTTGCACTTTTTTGAAATCCTCAAAATTGATTTTGGTGATGGTTTATTTTTTTGTGCATGAAATACATATTGATTTTTAAAGCTATTTATTTTTTATTTATAAAGTAGTTTTTGAGTGTGTGATTGCGATTGGTTGGTTTTTTGGTTTATCATCACTTTCACATAAAAAAATATATACTAGAACAAATGTCCAACAAAACAAAATGTAACTCTTTTAAGTTGACCTTGCGAGCCGCACCTGTGCTAGTTCAGAGTTCACTTGTTTATCCGGGGACCAATGTGTTCCATTCCATAAAGTTTGTGACCAGTATCCTGACTGTCGGGATTTCTCTGATGAGTTGGATTGCCCAGATAGTAATGAGGTTGTGGTGGTTCGACCAAGTAGAGGTAACACCCTGTTTTTTAAAACACCAAACAAACAGAAAAAAGTTGATTTTTTTCTTCCTCTTGCTTCTCGCTTCAGCTTTCTAACTAGTTTAAAAAATAATTAAATTAGTCAGTGTGATGTAAATATGTAAATAAAACATATTATGTGTGTGTTTTTGTCTGTCGTTCCAAAAAAAGAAACGCTGTCAACTCACTCTAACCTATTTTGCTACGAGAAAAATGTGGAAACTAATTGTTTGTCTGTCAGTCCAAGCATGTTTTTGTGCATTTATGTGTGATTCTAACTTTTTAACTTTGGGGCTCTTCTAATCTGAAATTCTAAAAAATATATACAAAATTGTAGTTTAAAAATCACTTTACACATCACAGCTTTCAAAATATTATTTAATTATGTATGTATTTATTTTTTCAAGATGTATTTTTTCTTCATTTCAGTTAAATTCATAATTAAATTTTTTATATGTTGATTGATTTATTTTATGAATGTAAATGTGGTCTTATGATAACTGTGCATATGAAAATATTAATGGATGATTTCCAATTTTTCAAATATTTTTAGATGTTCCATCAGTTATTGTTCGAATTGTACCGAATAAAGACATTGTAAGAGTTGGAGAAAATCTGGATCTTCGGTGTGACGTTATTGGAGATCCCGATCCAAACATTAGATGGAGCAAATTACATGGAGACTTTGAACCAAATGTGCTTCCATATGATAGCGTGCTTAAGATTACTGATGTCACTTATGATAATGGAGGCGTAAGTGCTTTTACATGTGCATATTTGTAGATACTTTTCATTAAAACAGGAAGGAAATCATTTAAAAGACTTGAATTAATTTTATTACAGGTATACCGCTGCATTGTAAACACCGTCAAGGGAGTCTATGAAAAGGACTTCCCAGTTGTTATCCAAGCAAATCCAAACGGAATCCAAAATTCCCCTCCTGTTGAAACTCGCTCTGTTCCCTACGGAATTACAGGTACATACATACATGTCATACAATAATTAAATTAAAACTATTGCTGCCGTATATTCGCACTTTATAACTATCTTCAACATTACTTTTTAGTGACAATGGATTGCAAAACTGAACTCCACTCTCCTGTCACCTACTCATGGACCCGACAGGGTGGAGTCCTTCCATCTCACGCAACCGCCACTGGTCCCACACTGACCATTCCAGAATGCACTGCTGAAGATGCTGGAGTTTACGTCTGTTTCGCCGTGAATCCCGCCACATCTGTTGATGTGACAACTGTTCTTGTAGTTACAGGCGCTGTCCCATATTTCACCCAAACACCCAATTCCTTCATAAGCCTACCCACATTACCCGACTCTTACCTGAAGTTCGACATTGAAATTTCCTTTAAACCAGAACAATCCAACGGTCTTATCATGTACAACGGACAGAAGAAAGATGGCACTGGGGATTTCATTTCCTTCGGTTTGTCCAACGGATATCCAGAATTTCGCTTTGATGTCGGAGCTGGTCCTGCTGTAATCCGAGGTTCCAATCCTCTCGCTCTCCATGCTTGGCATACAGTCAATCTTTCTCGTACGAAATTCGATGGTTCAATGACCGTTGACTCTACGGATACATATACTGGAAGTCTCTATGGTAGTTTCCAAGGACTTGACTTGTTGGAACCTTTGTTTATTGGGGGTCATCCTAATTTCAAAAATGTACATAGACTCTCTGGTCAATCGAAGGGTTTCGTTGGTTGCATTAGTGAACTAATCATTGGAGGAAAGAAGCAACAACTTCTCAGAGATTCTCTTCAAAGTCGAGGAATAGCTGCTTGCGACACGTGCACTCAAAACAGCTGCACAAATGGTGCCGCCTGTCAGGAAGGTCTTAGTGGACGTGGTTTTACCTGTATTTGTCCTCCGGGTTACTCTGGCGAAAACTGTGAAATTGTAGGCCAGTCATGTTATCCTGGTGCCTGTGGAATTGGAAAATGTGTTAATATTCAAGGTGGCTTCAATTGCTACTGTCCGTTTGGCAAGGCAGGCATGAGATGTGACAGAGATGTCCAGATTTACGAGCCTAGCTTTTCTGGAGACAGCTATCTAAGTTATCCCACTCCCAAAGCAATAAAAAGATTGAAAATGGCACTGAAAATTAAACCGGAAACTGTCGATGAGGATCAATTGATTATGTATTGCAGTCAAACGGAAGATGGGTTGGGTGACTACACTAGTCTTGCCATTAAAGATAGGCACTTAGAGTTCCAATATGATACTGGGTCAGGTCCTGCAGTGATCAGGAGTCGGGGAGAAGTGAAAGCTGGAGAATGGATGGACATTACAGCGCAAAGGCAATTGCAAGATGGTGAATTGATTGTGAAGGGCGGAGGTACTGATGTTGTCAAGGGAAAGTCTCCTGGAAGCAATAGAGGGCTAAACTTGAAGACACCATTTTTCGTTGGAGGTTTTGATCAGCACAGACTTCAGTTGAACGGAAATGTTGGTGTTATCCGGGGATTCCAAGGGTGCATTTCTGAGCTGGATATTGCTGGCGAGGAACTAGATCTGATCAGAAGTGTGGTTGAAGGTGCTAATGTGGATAACTGCAGGAATAATAGCCAAGCTTGTACTACCAATCCTTGCAAAAATGGAGGAACCTGCGGAGGCTCCAACTCGGAACAAATGTGTACATGTCCACCAGGCTATCAAGGAAAGTTTTGTGAAGCAGAGGATCCCTGTGGACAAAAGCCGTGCAAAAATGGTGGCACCTGCTATTCCCTGAAAGGAAATTATCGGTGTAGTTGCTTGAAAGGATTTCATGGACGAAACTGTGAAGAACAAATGGAATTCAGCGAAAGTGTCGCTTTCCGAGGGGAAGGGTACTTGGAGTTGAGTTCCAACTTTTTGAGAACAGGTCACATCTCAAATTACGCAGGTGAGGATGGGGAGGTGATTGAACTTGAAATATCGACGACTTCAATGAGAGGACTCCTCTTGTTCCATGGCCAAGCACCTTTAGAGGAACCTGCAGATTTTCTAAGTGTTGGGATAGATGAAGAAGGAAGCATCGAATTTAGATGGGAGTTGGGATCTGGTGAAGCCAAGGTTAAAAGTAATCACAGCGTTGCGGATGGAAAAAGACATAAGGTGTTGTTGAGGCGTCAAGGTAGCTATGGAGTTGTGGAGGTGGATGGCGAGATCAGTGGAACGGGTCAAAGTACAGGACCATTGGAGACTTTGGAAAGCCATGGGAATATATTTTTGGGTGGTGTGCCAAATCCAAGAATGGCACACTTTTATTATGATGACGGCTTTGTGGGATGCATTCATTCGGTGAAGTTCCAAGGTGCGGAGGAGCCGGTGGATTTGAATAAGAATTCGATTAGCGCAGTTAATACGGGACCATGTTCAAAGTAAGTTTGTTTAAAATTGGACTTTATTTCAACTAATTGACCATCATCATATTAACTCATTACATTTCAATATGTATGTAAATATGTACTTAAATTATTGCTGTGGTTTGTGGTGTTCTTTGCCCTATCTTTGACTGGTAACCCATTACAGTAACTGGTGGCAAGCGTTGGCTTCACTCACTGAAAATTCTTCGTCATCGCTATGGAGTTCCCATGGCAACTTCCTTTCAAAGACTTTCCTTCTTCTACTTTCTCTGCTTTTACATCCACTTATTCTGTGATAATCATAATTTAAAATTTTAAAATTAGCCAAACAAAATATTTATTTTATTTTAATAACGATAATTACACACAATTATCCTCTCATCTCAATCTCAACTCTCTCTTGAACTGATTATCTTTGATTATATATTTTACCGAGAAATCTATTTACCGCCTTACACAAATTTAAAAAAGGTAGAGTACCAATTCGAAATCTTTTAGCGGGAATTCAAAATGACTTTTAATTTGGCGCTTCATTTAATTTTTTTAAGATTCTTCATTTTTTCGTAAATCATTTTCCTGTTTTCGCTAACTTAACGCAACACCTTGGTTTTCAATTTTAATTATAATTAACTTTTATTTTTTTATTTCAGATTTTTTAATTAAATATTTTATTATTTTTGAATTTTTAATTAATTTTGTTGGTAATTTAATTTTTCAGCAATACTCTACTGGACTCAATGACCAATAAAACCGCTGCAGCTGACGGAAAGAATGGGAAACACAAGAAGCCCCACAACCACCACCCCCACCCCCACCATTCCCACCATAATAATCATCACCAAGACAACAGAAACGAGGTGGTAGTAACTGCATCAGCACCTGAGGAGTATGACGAGGAGTATTACATTGAAGGTCGACACAGGCAGCGCAGAACAAGACCACATCACACTAGGCAGCTAAGACGAGGTCGCTATAGTTATGGTAATAAAGAGAAACACTAATTAACTGTATTCAACTTTTAATTATATAAATAACTATGAAACGTGGAAACATGCACAATCAAGTTGTTCATAAATACATATATTTCAAATAAAATATATTATATATCATATAAATAAATAATTTAGTTAGTATTTTATAATCTTAATTACTCTATCGTGTTAAATAATGAACAGTTAAAAAAAATTAATTAGTCATTAGATTTTTTAAAAGGGAAAAGTCTTTAAGAAACATACTTTTAAATGAGTCATGTAAATGTAATGTCAGAAATTGTGTCACACACACCACCTGCTGTTTTAATAGTAATTAATTTTGTTATTCAAGTCCAGTTTGAAAATATTGTGCCAATTTTTTAATCAAAAAGTGTTGATTAAGTTTGTAAGGAAACAGGAAAAACGACAGTTTGGTGCAGAATTAAATTTTTTACCACTTAAATTTAATGTATGACTAACTTTTGAAATATTTTCGAATGAATTTACATGGAAAAAATGTAAATAAGGCGAGTTTTTATAATGTGAGCTTATTAAGGAAATTAGTTATTGATTAAATCTTTGTGGCAGTTTAGCTTTAATTAAAGAACCAATTACCCTCATTCACATGGCTTTGCATTGCAAATTGCATAGCAACAGAGTCCCTAGTTTCCCCGTTGTATTTCAACAAGCTTTGCTTTCTTCCGTGTAGGATAATATGCAGAAGTATATCCAATGTCCAATACAGCAAATTTGGTAACAAGGAGAACTTAATTGATAATTAATTATTCTTTGTACAGTACACTAACCTTTAATACCATAATTATCACAGTATATAGCTTAATAGATATGCTATAAATAGTTAGCTTTACAACCTAATTAATCAATTACTTCACTTGACTTTTGCGTTAAAACACTTGACACACACTTTTTACATGAAAATGTTTGTTGAGGATGTTTAGCCAAAAAACAAAGATGATATAAAAATGCTGGAAATGACAATAATTCGCGCTACTCATTTGGGCAAAATTTTATATAAATAATTTACATATTTTGTCCAAAATGTAGTCGTCAAATGATAATAAGCTTTAAACCTTAAAGCAAATTTATATCTGAATAAATCTGTCAGGTAGACAATAAAAATAACAGGCTAGAACATAGTAGGCATATTTTTATTATGCGCTTCAACTAAAAAAACGCGCAGAAGAGGAAAAAAGTATTATAAAAACTTTTGGGAATTTGAAAGAATTTTTTTTAGTTAATTTTATAGAAAAAAAATAAATTTATCTAAGAATGATTTTCTTTTTTTAAAGGAAAAGTTTTATTATTTGTTTTACTCTTTTTCTTAGAGACTCGTTAAATTTTTAGTAAACTTTAGTAAACTATTCATTTACATACATTACGTCACATTTACTTGCTATGTTAACAATCAGTTTTTTAAAACCAATATTACATTTTACCTGATTCCCAGAAAAAAAAAATTTAGGAAATGATTTGTTATCTCATCGTAAAATACTAAACTGCAGGAAATCCGTCGGCAATAAAAAATGTAAACATTTGATAATAATTTGCAGATAATAAAAAAAATGCCAACACTAAAATGAACAGGTAGAATAGATCAAGTAAACAAACAGTAAACTCAAAATCTATTTTATAATCTCCTGCTTAAAACATGATAATAAACCAATCCATGTAACAATAAAACTCAATTCAATAAACCTAGTATTTAAACTTATGTACTAATCCTTAAATAATTTACCTACTTGTATTTACAGATATTGTTAGAGTAACAGAAAATATATGTATAACTCCAAAAAAATGATAAATCCGAGTGCCTTCAGTCACAGTTTGTTGACAAAAAAATACATTGAATTTAGGAAATTTTCTAAAAATAACTAATAATTAAATAAATGTATGTGAAATAATTAAAATTGAAAAGGATGTGTACATAGTAGAGGGACAGCCATATAATGAATTTTTTAAAGATGTTAGTCAAATATTTTACACAAACTGAATACTGCCTGTCTAAATCTCTCATAATTTAATTACGAAATTCCCTTAGAATACGAATTAACTAATTAATTATGTATTTATCCAATGCTTTTATCTAAAAAAAATAGTCACTTTAAATAGAAAATCCTCATTAGGTCACACTACTTCAATTTATGTTTTGTTCATTTGTTAATTTTTAAACGGGTTAAATCAATATTAATATCAAAATGTTGCTAACCACACACCTGCCAGAAAATCCTGTACTGCCATTTTTGTTGTGTTTAACACTTTTGCTCTGCTCCTGCAAAGTTAATTAGATACCTAATTATTTGTTATCATACTTTTGTGTTTAAAATATTTCAATGTGTTCCATTTTTTTCAGATGGTTGTTATTGTTACGGTTCCATTTTTAAAATAAAATAAATTATTGTCGATTTTTTTTGTTGAAAAAATATGCATTGGTAAAATAACTAATGATAAGAAAAAAATAATAGGATTATCAATCATTCGTAAACTTAATGTAATTAAGTAAATTTTTGTAAAAAAAATCATAAAAGCATGCCAATAAAACTTTTAAAATCTACATACTTTGTATTATATGTGATTTTTATTTGTAGAACGTGTATAAATGATATAATAAGAGTATGTGTGTCATCTCATGTGCGTGGGTGGACAGTGGATATATGCTTTAAAATAAATATAAAATGCATTTAAAATATATTCGAATTTTTAAAACTGTGTCAAAAATATAAACTACTTGGAAAAGCAAGTGTATACTCTATTTTACGTGTTTCTATATGCATTTTACTCATTACATAATTAAAATGTCAGTGTGTAATAAAAAAGAGTAAGGTTTTTTGACATGAATAACCCTAAAAAAATGTTGTAACTGTTATTATATGGAAGCTGTAAAATATTATGTGCATGTGTAATAGCTTAAACGGAAGTTGAAAGAGAATTGTTATATTATTCAAGTGTGACTATTAAAAAAGTGGTGAAAATATTATTACATATTATACATACATGTTATTACTATGAAATTATTATAATGAATGGAAGAGAAAATCAATAAAAAATGAACGTTTCATGTTGCGTTATACAAAAAATACACTGGAAATTCCCCTCGTTATCTTTTTATTGATTCAACCTCTTTATTTTTACCAGCAAAACTTGGAAAGCAAAAGGAATGTAATGACTGGATAATTCCCAAAACGAGTTTAATTGCATGGTTGATGACGAACAAGGAAAAATGCTAATAATAAGCCAAAGTGTTTACCTTCCCTTGGAACTATCATGTCTTGTAAATATTTGAATGACTTAATTAAGCTACTTTCACCAGAATGCAACGTTTCATAGAAATTAATCCATGCAAACTGAGAAATGCATAGGTACGTTACATGATCAATATTTTTTGATGACAAATAAAATCTATTTTGGGGACACATCACATCATAATGTACAATCTATATAAATTGCACTGCTGAATTCTTCCCTCAGTTAAGTTTTCAAGTTGGTCTACTGATTACGTCTGCGTTTTTCTATTTTAAAAAATATACTCTAAATTGGGCCATTCTTTTCTTTTAAAATGGAGTCGAAAATTCCAGCAGTTTTATCTGTACTTGTATTAGTTTTATCATGTTGTAGCGCACTCTTAAATGGCGAACAAAGTAGTCAAGGAGCAGAACCTTATCCACACCAGCGTCAATTAGGCCATAGTCGACAAAGTCGTCAGCAACTTTTAATTTTGTGCACTCAGTATGGCTTCATGCCGTATCCCATGGATACCACGAAGGTATGCTCACATATCACATTTTTTTTAAATTATTGAGCTTAAATGAATTTCAAATTCCTGTAACACAGTACATCCAATGCATCTTTCTTGGAACTCGTTGGTACTACTATGTGTACAACTGTCCCCCTGGAGCAAATTACGATGATACCAGAAAACTATGCGTTATTGGAGTCGCCACAACTCCTCCTGCTGCAACGACCCCGGCAGTGACCACTTCTGCAACAACTTCTGCCACTACATCAGCAACCACCTCAGCCACCACCTCTGCAACTACTTCCGCTACCACTTCTGCAACGACTTCGGCAACAACTTCTGCTACTACTTCAGCAACCACTGCTGCAACAACTGCGGCGGCGACTACTGCTGCCGGTGGTACAACGGCAGCTATGACAACTGCCGCCGGAACAACTGCTGCTGCTGCAACAACTGTAGCTGCTACCACTGCAGCTGCCGTTTAATTATGCACCGATTTTTAATGTATTTTTGAAAACTATCTGAATAACGAACATAGTATGTATGGTTGAATTTTCGGGAATATTTTATTTTAAGCAACAGAAGATCATTGTTCGAAAGGATAATGATCATTAAATTTCTGAATACTAGTTACTTAATACACTTGAGCAATGTAAGACTGTAAATACAGTAATAAAGAAATGATATGTACGTAAAGTATACAACTAATTAATTAACCATATCTTCAGTCTTCTTTTTCTTCTCATCCAAACTTAATCAGTTCAGTTCATTTTCTGTCAAAAGGGCAACTCTCACCATCTAAAATAGCATCCATCCATGCCAAAGTCCATCACAATAATGCTGCACCGGAAGTGAACAAAATCGTAAATAAATCAGTTCCATTTATTCTTTCTTGGCCTGCCTCTTCCCCGACGGGATGGATGTTCCTCCTCTTCTTTCTCTTCCTCCTCATCCGCCTCTTCGTCCTCTTGCTCATCTTCAGAACAACCATCTAAGGTTATGGGTTCTTCCAAATCAAACCGTTTAGTTTCAGCCGGAACAACTGTCCGCCTAGCTCTACACTTACTTCGTGTACAATCCCAAGTTTTATATTCCAAGTTTTCAAGCCTAAAATCAAATAAGCCCCAAATTATTATTATGAGTGTTGCCACACAAGCACTTTTATATATCTATAATGCTAATAGACTAATAGCTACAATTGAAACTTACTCATCCTGATCAGGTTCAACTTCTACTAACTCATGCTCCTTATGTTGCTTAGCAAACCACTCCTTAACTCCAGGAATGCTGGGAAACTTTTTAACGCAGTTGCCAGCCCCTCCCGGATAAGTAGGTCGAATGGGGTTATCAATATTCTCCTCCTCATTCCTATCATCACGCCTTGGCTCTTCACTGTTGCAACTTCTTTTCTTATCAGTTGACCGTGATTCTCTCTTGCTTTTCTTGGCATCATGCTTTAGCTCCGGTGCTCGCGAACGTGTTAGGACACCGTTAGAATCAGTTTTCTGAAGACAAGATTTGTTCTTAGATCGATTACGAGAAGAACCTGCGCTGCTGCTGGCACTGCTGATATTCCGTTTTTTGCTGGGCCCCTTTCCAGGATCTTTAGCAGGGTCAGTAACCTCACTTGTGAAATCAACGTTCAGTCCTGTCATTCTCCCGCTTCCATCAACTCCCAATGCTAAACCAGTACTCCAAATACCTGGCGTCCCTCGACTTGTGCTTGGTAAGGGTTCAGCTGGTTGTGGAACTGGAACAGTTTCTGAGCGTACTTCCGGTTCTGGGTCCGGGTCCACAATTTCCATTGGCTCGTGTTCCAGTGCGACCGCGACCTCATCAATAATTTCCATTCTACTTGGACCTGGTAATGGTAACGGAGATGGTGGTATTGCATCACTCCTCCAGAATGGGGAAAGGTGAGGTGGAGATCCGTACTCACCTGCAAGTCAAAAAATACAAGTATTTAAAATATTAATTAAAAACACACATTGTTCATTGTCAATCGTTTTATATAAATTACTTACTTAAAATTGGTGAGCTTGGAACTAAAACTTTGCCTTCATTATCCGAAAATGGCGAAATAGGATCCCTGGAATGACATGGCTGTGGATCTATTTGAAGCAGTTTCAATTCAAGAATGTCTTCATCATCATCAAGAAGCTGCATTTGAACAGCTATTTGTTCTCCTTCATCTTCTTGCAAAGCATCTAAAGCGTAAATGAGCTGATTTTCATCATGGTCGTCTTCTTGAAGTTGATTTGGAGGTTGCCAAACATTGTTTTCAGCCACTATTTCCACTTGTGCCAAATGAATTTGGAATACCCCCGGAGCAGGGGACTGCGGAGGTGAGTAGTATGTAAGGACATCCTCTTCAAATGAAAAGTCCACTGCTGCAAAAAATTCTTCGACAATATCATCTACTGCATTGATTTCATCGTCATGAACGCCGGGAACAGGTTCCAGCGGATGTAAAGCAGGGTATGGAGGAGGATTATCATTGTGACGCATTTTGCCCCGATTAAATTAGTCCTTTTTCTTTTTTCTTTGAACAAATGTATCCGTCTTTATCCTGTATTTTTAATGATGAAATAAATTAGTTATTTTATTGATAAGTTAAGAAATTGTAGATTTTAAAAATGTTCTTAATATTTTTTTACCAGAAAGCTGAGATTTGCACTAGACAAATACAAAATCAATGGCTGCAAAAAGTTGATAAATTTCAGAGGAGAAAATTCGACTTCTCGATGAAATTCTTCGGAATGTCAAAGCAATTTGGAAAAAGTTAGATCACTAACTTCCAAAACAAGATTGAAGTGAAAAATGAAAGATGATGTATTTATATGTGTTTTCAAACAAAGGAAAAATATAGCATTGTTGGCAAAATAATTGAAAGTCAGGAACAAGTCATGGTGTCCAGGAAAATTTTCGATTTCCTGTGATGAAATATGAAACATTTCCTTTGTTCTAAATAATGCAGCAATAATATTCAAAATTTAATAAGTTGAAAAGTAGGAGTTTGAACTTTCTTTGACAAGTTATTTCTGCATAATATTAGACGTAATTATAAATGTAATCTTGTCAATTTTTTGTTCTGAAAGTTGTTGTTTAATTTTTTTTAATCTTTTTGCAGAAATAATTATCATTTACAAATATATTAATCAAAACATTAGGGGTATGCTCCAGAGATGCTAAATAAATCAATTGTCTGTATTCATTGCCAGCCAACTACCTGATCATTCAGTGAACAAATTTGTAAGTTTTATTTATTTTCAATATTTAGGAAAATTATCAAATATTAATAATAAATTTAGTTTTATTTAATTCGCATTAATAGTTGTTATCATTATAGTTATTTTAACAAATAACATTAAACTAATATTTAACTTCTAATGAAATTCGGAATTATACCCTGTATAGTTTTTTTTTTAATTTGGCAGTGCCATCGTAACTGGCATTTATACCCTGTTTTACATTTCTCCTTTGGCTCGCTACTTTATTGAAGCGAGTCTCAATCTACTTCTCAACGTTACTCTTAAGACTCAATATATCATATAGCAACCCCCTTTCCCCTGAAAACCAGCTCCAACGAAAAAACCTTAAACGGCTAATGATTTTCTTTAATGTTTACATTCGTCTGCTCCTAAATATTAAAGAAACATACGCAGCCGTATGGAAAAAAGTGTATAAACCTATCAATCCAATGAAATCAAAATTAAAATGATTCTCGCTAAAACTCCGACTGGCAAGCACCTCGTTTCCTGTACGGTAGCATGGAATATCAGGATTCGGGTCACAAGCTATTTTAAAATATACAAAAAAATAAACAAAATAAAATTAAGCAATTTCATCAATTTTTTCTAATCCGTAATTTGTTACATTATAAGTTAATTTAATTTATAATTTACCAATTCCTGTAACATTTTTCCATTGCGTAACCGACAATGCCTCATTTGCATACATAAACCATGATAGAAATTTCATCCAAGCTACACCAGTGGGGAGCGTCCTATGAAAAATAAGTTTAATATTACTAATTAAATTAGGTTCATGATTAAAATTAAGGGATCTCAAAGGACCCTGAAATCAATTTCATTCGATAAATTAATTTCATTAAATTAAATTCAATAAAAGTAATTTGATTCGATTTTTGAGTTCAATTTACGCAAGATTTATGAACAGCCCTCCCGTAATCATTAATATATAATCGAAAGGAATTAACGCCGTGATGGCCAGAGATACACTGTCAAATGCGGCGGAAAAGAAGCAACCTAAAATTTGGATAGAGTCATGAATAACTTTCATTGTGTATACAAGAATATGCAAAAAAATGTTAAAATAATTAAATTCTTACCGCATGCAGCTGCTGTATTTGCAGTCAAGATAACTACAACAATGGTCACCACATAAGCTTCAAACGTAGGTCGCAGTCCAATAATAAAATATGCTATAGTGGCGAATACAAAAGGCTCCACGATGAAAGGGGGTAGCTACAACGTCGTAAATAAAATATATGTTATCAAAATCGTTTTCTACTGAAGACAGATTCTCTGCGTGGAAGTAATCATCAAATACGGTTTTAATCAATGTAAAATGTAACTGACCAACGAGACCACTTTTGCTGCATAATAAGAACTAATCCTGTATAAACCACTTTTATTTTCTCGCAGGAACAATGGCATCTGAAAGTACCCAAAAAAATTAATTAACTCAATTGTCAACTGTAAACACATTCATCGCCAATATTTTGTTTTAACGAAATCCCTTTTCCTGATCATATTTTGGTACTTATATTTTACGTGTTTTCCTTTTTTAAATTCACGAAACTTTTAAAGTTATTTTTTGTTCGATTTAAAAAAAAATCCAATTCAAAAGTGTATTCGTGTAAATGATTTTTAAATGCTCACCTCATGAGGAAAAACATGAATAACTCCATACATGGAAGGAAACGTACTCTCGGTAATGAATATAAATATTGCTCCCTGTACATCTTGAATCCCTCTTTGATTCAACGTGATTCCAAAATAACAAAACCCAATTAAAAATGCTAGAAATATCTTTTGCACTGCTCGCAAAGTATGTATCCGTGGATTTCTCATGGAGTCCAAAACAGCACGCCAAGTTAACCAATAGAATTGGGTCCACCAATATGGTTGCCTTCTATAAAACGCATAATAAGTGTATTTGTAAACCTTCATTATACGGATTCAAATATTTTACTGCTAATAAAAAATAATATTTTACGACAAGTTTTTACTTACACATGGCCACCTATAATGCATTGATCTGAAAACTACAGAAGAAACCAGAAATTTATAAATTATATCACATAATATATCTTTAGAGAACCTAACTTCGATATGTATATTGGAAAACAAACTACATTAAATAATGGCATCTTACCGACTCAGAACTGAGCGATGACGTTGATCCACTTGCAAAATCAACTTGTTTTGTTTCAACTCTCACTTTTTGCTCCATAAGTTTTGCTTCCTCGGAACTTGCAAACGTGTTACAAATATCACGAAGATTTTCACGACTTTCCACTTCCCGACCAGGCATTACCGCCAAAGTTCTTTGAAAAATTAAAAATATATATTCTGGGTTTTTAGAAAATAAGTTTACATGCACGATTGTGTTCTTGTCAAATTCTTCTGATAAAATACCTGATATAAAAATCTGCTGGATTATAATTTTCTGGAAGCTTGTATCCCAATCTTTCCATAAACTTTGGTGCATCCTTTGCCGGTCCCAAATATGCCGTTCTTCCTTCCGCCAACAAGCACAACTGATCAAACATTGAGAATACCTGAGAATTCGGCTGGTGAATTGTACAAATCACCGTTTTCCCTTTCGCTGCCATGTTTCTCATCATTCCCACAATTTTTTGCGCTTTTAAAGAACAAATTCAATGCAATCTAATCAAATCGATTTTATTTTCATAAATATATAAATAAGATGTGATTTATATTTTTACCCGAAAAGCTATCCAATCCAGTGGTCGGCTCATCAGTAAACAGCAGTGGACATCCTGAAATAATTTCAGATGCAAAAGCCAATCTCTTCCGTTCTCCTCCAGATATTCCTGAAATCATTCCAGGTACACCTATTCTTGTATGTTCACATTTCTTCAAGCCTAACTCCACTAGCAACTCTTCCACTCTGCGTTTTCTTTCCCATGACCTAAGTCTTCGGTCAAGTTTTAGCCAAGCCATTAGAGTCAAGTGTTCCAAAACTGTGAGAGTTCCAGTGAACAAATCATCTTGATAAACCTGTACAAAATATCAATTGTAGCTTAATTCTTTTTCTTCGAATATATTTATTTAAACTTCATTTAATTTAATTTTAAAAATCTCACATAGCCAGAAATCCTACGCATGAATTTCCCCGTTGGGATACCATTCACCCGAATATCTCCATCTATCACGACATTTCCAGGTGCTCTGTTTGCCAAGGCGTTGACTAGGGTTGACTTGCCGGCACCTGAAGCTCCAAGTACGGCTGTAAGTATTAACAAAGAATTTAACATGAATTCCTATGCTCATCCCACAACAGGTTTCTTTGAAACAATTCAACGATTTGCTACCGGTTAAAAAAGTTTAGTGTTACGTACCCATGAAACTACCTGGATACACGATCCCTGAAACTAAAGTTTAAAAAATGTATACATTAAATGCTAGTGCAAAAACATTATACATCAGCAAATACGCACTTTGCTTAATTTACCATTGCTTATCACGCGTTTGAAAGGCTTATGCCTTTTTTCCCTCACAAGATAACCACTTGTTGCAGAATCCTTTTGAATTGGCACGTAAACGTTAAGATCTTGCCAGGCCAACGTGATACCCCTGTAGCTATCCACCATGTCGGGGGTGAATCGTTTTAGAGGTGAGTCCGATGACTTTGGTCTTTTAATTAACAATGGTACCTAGTATTAAAAAACGAATAAAATAAATTTATTAATTAAACATTTTAATGGGTTAAATGAATTAAAATTAAATATTTACTAACGTTATCACTGTTCACACTCATATTGAACACGTATTCCGATCCATTTAATGTAACAGCGTCTTCGGGAGATGTACTCCGACTCCTTCCAAAATCTTCACCTCCACCACTACTCCCACTATTTAACGACATTCAAATTCCCTCCAATTTTGTAATCTATCACAATAAAAAAATAAAACAATGAACACAACCGAACTATTAACATTCACCCAGCCAAAATCACTGCACTGTTAGCACTGGACATCGATATGGAGGAACACAACACAACAGGATAACCTGCGCTTTGCATAAAAAAGGGTTATTCAATTCATCGCTCGCACACCTGAGCCAAATCCTCACATGATGCATAAATGGCTTCTCTTATGACATGGCTTGCTATCCTGTGACATAACTTAAGTATTAAAAAAATATCTGGTAATAATGATCGTAAGGTTTCAGAACATGTAAAAGTTGTGTGAGAAGCATACTATTTTATCCAGGCAACAATGTACTACATTGCATGCATACCTTGGCATTCAAAAGAATCACGAATTTAAGATGCTGGATGAATGCAAAAAGCTGACCAGCAGACCAAGAGTAAAAAACGTGTTTGGTTCTGATGCTACGGCTTCATGGCACTTTTTTTGTTGCGTGATGATGGCCGGTTATGTAATACTGAATTGCATTCTAACCCTTCTAGTTTTTACCTGGAGTACCAGTTCATTTTAGCAGACAACCTTGTGATGTGAGCTGCGTGGTTTTCTTGTAGTATATACTTGGTAATTGGTTGGACAGGTGAACGAAAGGGTTGAAGCAGAGAAAAAATTGTACTTACGCATGAGAGAGAACTTTGAGCAGTAAAAAGAAACCTGTGTGAAAATTATACTAAATGAAATGCTCATAAATACGATATTAAATTTCATTTTTGCTTATCTCAAGTTAATGTGGTTTCTGAGATTTTTCATGAGATTTTTATGCATGTACATGTTTGTGTGCACGGCCACGGCTGACGGTAGCCTGTCTTAAATGTTTAGCTTATCAGATCAGAAAATTCTCATGTTGCCCACCGACCCATAAATAAATTGATATGAAATGCTGATTAGTGTAAAAATCCATTTTAAAACTATTGTGTTCAACATTTTAACTTACACGAAGATTTATGTAAGCAAATGTAGAAATGTAAATATTACTAGATCGCACTGAAAATTGTCTTTAGTTGATCATCGTTAATCGAATGTTTAATATGGATCGAATTTTAAACCCTGATAATGTTTTAAACAAAATTCCTAACCTACAGTCATATTAGTATGCTCACTTTTATTCAGGCTCAAAATTATTTTTGGGCAGTGCATTATTAAATTATATATATGTGCTAAGTTTGGTTTTTTAATTTATTAAGCAATGCTTAACTTCAACAAGAGACATTTTGATATGGTATAAGAACCTCATTATGTATGAATACTTAAACTTAAGTTCTCTTCGAATAAACAAACGGCTCGGCTTCTAAATTCACAATGCTCAACATAACACATCGTATTTATGATGTCAGACAGTGATTGATTGTTGGTACATCACTATGATGGAATCTGCTATCCCAGCACCACCAAATCAAGATAAATTTATATTGTACGGCGCCGCAATTATGTTAGTGGTGCTAGCTCGGAACTAATATCAATCAAAGTTTAAAAATTGAAAGGATTACTTCATTTTTTCAATTAATTAATATACAATATAGCATGATTACAATTTATAAATCGGTTGCACCTAATTAGTTATCGGTGTAGCTCACTCATATCACTTCTTAATTTCTCCGCCTTATTTTAGCACTATACTATGTTATAATCAAAATAATTAAATACCGAATGACCTCAAAGGTATACAACAAAGGTACAAAGATTGTATTCATAAAACAGAAATAATTCCTTGATAATAGTTTAGGATTTTTCATGCGTTTATTGATATTTCTTTGGTACAAACGCAAACGAATAAAATATATTTAATGCTGATGATTCATCCCGGTCTTCGTAATATATAAATTGCATCCAATGTGAATTGTTTTTTAAAGAAATGTTGCAACAAAGATTTTCGATTTAAAAAAATAAAAATATTCATTTATGTATTTATAAGTGCTTCATGCTTTATGTCACCAAAATTTCTGGCTCGCGAAATGACTTCTAACCCCTTCCATTGCACATTGAGTAAGGATTTTTTTAGCCTGTAAGAATTTATTTAAAAACTGCACATATTTTTTATTAAGGATTTATATTTGCTTTCAAGAAACGAACACAATTGGCGAAACATTATATATTATCTATTTTTACAAACAAGCAGAGTTGATTTTAAAATTAATTATAAGTTTGAAAAAACCAATTGAACATTACAAGTTTCAACAATTGTTGTAAACTATTTGATTCCATATAATATTAATAACTACAAGATAAAAATTTAAACAAATCCCGTTATGACCTTAAAACTATATACTGCAAAACATTTGTACAATTAAACCACACATAGTTGTCGGAAAAATTAAAATACCCTGTATTGATCCGAATCCGCATGGCTTTTTACATGCTACATAATAACCTTCTTAAAATAGCTAAGTAATTTCTATTTTATAACAAAATCGTTAATATGACGAATGTAACTAGTCACTATAATTTTTTGAACATTAAAGTTAATGTTGATCTAACAATATTGGCAGCACTTGGTTAGCTTCATGGCAGTGATCCTTTGGTCGGTGTAATTTGATTATTAACAGATGTTTAAAACCAAATTTCCATTGTTTGAGGATGACCAACTTCTCCGATGGCAAACAGATACATAACTGGATGTTAACCTTCCTTCTTTAAACTTTATTCCACAGGCTTTCCTCATGGCATTTCCAGTAGCGATAGATAAGTATTTCGGAAACTATTCCAGAAAGTTTCTAATAAAAATAAACAAATAGACAATTTCTTTTAAACAAGCTTTAAACGACCAATTAGAGAAGCGCAATTATAACACATTGTGACTCAAATAAATAGTTAAAGAGAAATAGGTAAAGTTTAGCTCAAATAACGAAACCAAAAGTATTTATTATTTTTTCTTAATAAATTCTATTATATGTATGATACATACACGTAAACTTACCTTTTTAAGTGTAATAATGATCAATGATCAAACTCCATGAAAAAATGAAACGTATGGATCAGGTTTTGGTTTGAAACGGTTGAATGAAATTGTGTAGTCTGTAGTCTTAAAAGTTAAACAAAACAAAGCAAGAATCTGTCGAAGTCGCAACAATTACTTTGATCTCAAGTTACCCCGAGACTGAATTTCAGTTTCAGTCTCGGGGCAACCGTTCCACAGCCAGATGTACTACACGTCTGTGTTATCTATCCTCTGTGCCGTGACTGGACTCATTGTTGATGTGGTCTTCTTGCTTTTAACTGAATCCGCTTAGCACGGCAGAGACTGAAATCATGTCCCATTATACTGCAACCTGTACTGATATCTTATGTAAAATTCATTTATTGTCCACTCTCATTACCAAATGATTTTAATGATCATTTTAAAAGTTGTACGTTCAACGTAAGAATCATGACGATAATTTATGTTGTAAAAAATCGATCGACAAATAAATAGCTACATAGCTTTTATTTTTCGATGTGAATAAAATGTAGATTTAATAAAATAAGATCACAAACTGCCCCATCTACTTAAACCGTGACCACGATTGATTCTTTCGCCAAAAGCTAAGATTCTATAAAAATGACAGAGATTACAACATTCTTATTCAAGATTTTATTTTATTACATGTGTAAAATATATTTAAATTCGTACGTCTGTTTTTTAGAATTCACACGTGGACCTACCTATGTAATGTACATCAAAAATCACTTAGTTTAAGATACCTGCAAAATTCAACATCTAACTTCATTGGTCAATCATTTAGTAAACTTGAAAATATAGTTCATTAGAGAAGTACATATTCATAAAAAATGTAATGTACATGTTTTTGATGTACAACAAAACGTGAATTTCTCTTTTCAAGCATATGTGTGGTCGTACTATCGTATAAATTAATTGAATAAAAAATATAATATGTAGACTACCTTGAAGCCAAAGACGCTGTACTTATAGGTGACTATTTATTTCTCGAAGCGTAAAGCAACATAACGAAGAAAGAGGTAATAAATTACTTCTTTTGCTACGCAGTTTTTTATTCAGATAAAATACCTACTCATTTCTTTCATTTGCTTTTCCCCATGAGATTTTTTATTACTGAATTGCTTTGCGTGTTGCCCACTGGTTTTCCTCACGCTATCACCTCCCTGCATTTGGCATTCCCTTTGCTCACTTTTAGACACCAAAATTGATTCTTTTTTGATGCACAGTAAAATCAATTTTTTATTTTGACTGAAATTACGAACCGAGTGAATACAACGTATAAATTAATATATGCATGATAATTTAAGCGTCGCTTCTTCACTTTAAACTTTATCGTACTTTAGTAAGTATACGCATTGTCATATAGTTTTTAGCTTCGAAAGCACCCTGGTGTTTATGAATCAAATCAAAAATATTCTTGTGGAAGAAGAGTTATAGCAATAGCTTTCTGGAAAAATTTCCCGATGTACCTCACAAATTGATCTTTGTAGTATTTCTTTGACACCTTAAAACTTCGTATACTTTTGGACTTGCCCAGCACGCATACTTATAAGGAAATAACATACTTGTAACTTAATCTTGTATTGTTGTACCTTGAAATTTACTGCAAGCAAAGTACAAAACCCGAATCCGGTTTTCCAGTTCTCGAGGAAGGATTAAAATAGATAACTTATGATTCATGATTTGAGATACGACATTCATTTTATCATGAATTCCGGGCCCAGGCTGATTTCAAAGTGCGTAGATAAGCTTTCAAACACTTTAAAATACGTCAAGTTATGGTTAGTACACAATTTTTAATGTACTTTAGTATTTTTGCACGTATTCAACATGAAGTAAAGTTTAATGAGATATGTACTTCAACCAGCAGGCTACTCTACAGTATAAAAAGGATCAAGGAACGTAAGACATAATTTTGCAAACATTGAGCTTCTTGTCATGGTTGTCACGTTCACGTTGTGCGTTGTCATGAGAAAAATATGAATATGATAATTCTAAAAAGGAAGGCAACAAGAAGCAAAGTTGTAAAGGATTAAGGAGTGGTTGCGTAAACTCTTAGATGGTAAAAATATTCATCAGCGCTTTTTCTTCCAGCTGGAGCTTCTTTTATGGTGACAGATATGGAAATATTATGCATTAATTTACTTTTCTGGTATGATAATGTTGTTGCTGTTGCTGTATTTTGATATTTGTCAATCTTACAGGATTAGTCCAAAATTATCACGACGTAAAGTTGTAGGAAGCAGGATGTCAACTTTCCTACTTGCTACTGTTTAGATATTAATCAAGCTAAAAAAATCCATTTGAAAGATATATGAAGATACAATGATTTGAAATGGCTTCCTGTTTTGATTGGATGAAAACTTCTAAATATTGACAGTGGCGATACAATATATTTTACCCTTTTTTAATGTCACAGAATTTACTTTTGTCAAATCGGTTCATTAGTATAAGTCAAACAAATCTGACTTCACCATGAAAACTGAATGCTTGTGCATAATTGATAGATAATTAGATTTTTTCATTTGGGTAGTCATTCAAAACAACATCAACAAGTGTTTAATCCACAGGTTACCAAAACTTTATTTCATTGCTCAATTAATTTAGCAACGTTTCACTTAGCTAAAAGACGTTTTGATATGGAATATGAATATGAACCTTATTATGTATGAATACATTTTTTTAAACAAACTAACTTATACATTTGGGTACCGTGAGAACATCCAAAGTATTAACAAATTTTGAGTGCTACTCTGCTGATCTATCAATCAGTTGTCAATAAGATTATCAGAAAATCATCCCTTTATGGAAGTTTTTTTAATCTTACGAGAGAACACATTATTCATTGTCAACCACTAACGTTTTTCACTCGACAAAAAAATGGGTAAAAAATTACAAGTTACATTTATTTTAACAAGGCAACATTCCTTGAAATATTTTTTTACTTATGAAATGGCAGATTACTTTTTATTGCGTCTTTCACTCGAAAAAGTAAGCTTTTTCCATTTCAATCCTCGAGTTCTCAAATACAATAGGCAGAGTGCATACATGCCTCTCACTCGCAATTTATTAACCAAGGTCAATGGATGCTGGAGATGGAGAATCCATTTTACTTAAAAGACGTTTCTAAACACCCCAACCCCAAAATCTCAACCAGCTGAACAGCAGGTGCCGAATCTGAGATTTCATCATTCATGATCGTATATACTTTAATCCCTACATTTTTTGGTACAACAAAAGCACATGTTCTAACGCACGTCAAGTGTACAAAAACATCACCTACATTAAACAAGAACAGGTACCATTTTTTATTACACAACGCTGCAAACACAGGTACCATTTTTATTACGCAGCAGAGCATATACAGGTATTTCTTTCGTACGCATTGTTGTTGGGCATGTACCTACTTCTTTCTTTTTGGAAACATGGTAATAATTTTCAATCAAATATTTTTTTCCTGTTTACCTTCATTTCATGTTGGGCTGATCTGATGTTGTCAACTTGTTACTACTGGTTTTTTTAAACTTATCATTAACCTGTTTACCTCGAAAGTGTCAAACAGAAAACTTTCAAAATTGAATGAATTGGAAAGAAAAAAAGCAAAAAATAAAAATAAATTCGCATTGACACCTTCAGTCTCTTGAGCACATTTCGAGTTTTACTACTAATAGTTTATACTTGACTCAGTCTCATTTTGTTAAAGTCTAATTTTATTATTTTTTCACAATTATTTGTCAAGCGGATTTTATTGCCAGAAGGATAAATACATAAAAGCGTTAGTCTCAAAAAATTGCATAATGTAAAATTTGATATGATGGACATGACTACAACAAATACGAATATCGCGTACATACAGAATGGAATGCTAAGGTTAAATTAAATTACTTGAACTATTGATTAGAGAGTAAAATTTATCCGAAACGAACACAGACATGTCCTATTTGTATACCACAAGATTTTCGAAACAGACCAAAAATATGTCTAAAATGTTTAATTTATCTTTAGGAGATTGCCATTGAGTTTGATAAAAAGATTTGTATTTAAGAAAAAGATTATTCTCTATTGAGCAAAAACAGTAGTTGTAAACGACAGACAGGAAAGGAGTAAGCTGGAGCCATTGTAATGGGCAAGTTGAAACATGACACCACGGTATGAGTCTGAGCTTTATGAAAAGCTTCTCAAATACTGCAGAGCTGCACGAAAAGTATTTGTCTTTGATTTCATGGACTCGTGACAAATTTGTGTGCATGTAGAAATTTTGTCTTCATAGAAATTTATAAGCCACGAAAGATATAAAATTATTTGTTTGCTGTTTTCAATTATTAACTTGTTACATAATTATTAAAAGATTATCAAGTGCTGACTTCACTCTGATGAAGTTATTTGATAAAAAATATTATGCTAACTTTCCATAAAAGTCATAAAAATAACAGACTTAAGCGCCTTAAATGAATACTGTGCCAATTTACAAGTTTTAGTATCAGTAGATCGATTGTGAGCCAGTCAAATAAAGCCTTAAAACATTAATCTGCTTCGAATTAGTAGTTCGAATGATGAACGTAGGCTACTTTTAAAAGAGCACATATATTTCGCACACATGCACATATGACAAAGTTTTACGTTCTATCTAAGTACAGGAAAGTAAAATTGCACTGTGCTAAAGTTGAACTAGTTATATTGAACCTCAAACTTAAGAAGGAACCAAACCATAACTGCTGTAAGGCGTATGTAAAAAAATATGTCTTGTGTATATAATATATATATAGTATATATAATGCAGCACTTGTGTTATTTTTGTAGATGAATCATTGAATGGAAATGTGCACAATGAGCGCATTTAAAAAACGTTTTTCTGTGAAACAAATGAAGCTACGATAACAGTTTTTTTTGTTAGGAGAGATGAGTCATCCTTGGGAATGAAAATGGAAGATTGAATGTTATCTGTGAAATTTCAGCTTTCATACGTTTTGTATAATTCCTCTTATGCTTTATGTAATGTATGCATATGGAATAAACCGGCTGTAACAACAATCATAACGACGTAGCTGAAACAATCCAGCGTTTAGTAGTAATTACTGTGGTCATCGTGGTTGATGATAAAAAGAGCTTTCGAATTTTACGCATGACCAATTCACATAAAATTTTACAGTGACTACCTCCGAATGACCTTTTGTGGTATACCTAGAGGGTAGAAAAACAGCAAACATGGGACTTTTGTTTATAAATACCTTCCTGCCAATTTTAGGCAAAACTGATCAACGCCAAACGTCATTCATTACTGGTCCGCATTTGTAACTAACCATAACATAACCCGCATTTTGAGTTATCATACTGACCGATAACAGACATACAGATAACACAGACAGATAACAGACAGACAGATGGACAAATCAAATCTAGTCAATGCTTCGCTTTGGCTACAATGTAACTGTATTGTATATAAATGGGTCGGTGGGGTATCCATATTAAAGTTGTGCTTGGAATCAAATTGAGATATGTACATTTGGTTTTTATTCTCACTTTGTCAAATCTGCTGTCACACCATGCAATGCGTGTGTGAATTGAGGGAGTAAATTTTGAGCATTTCGCACATATTCAATTCAACACAATCCAAAATTATAACTTTGTTTTTATAGCTTATAGTATAGCTTTTATTGAAGTTGATAACCACTTGTGGTCCAACGCCAACATGGCATCCTCCTCCTCCTCCACCGGAGGTTTATTTCGAGAAGAAAACCAAGTAAATCCCTTTGAAATCATTGGAATCACACCTGACACTTCCTTTAAAGATGCTCACAAGGAGTATCTTAAGCAAATGCGAAAGCACCATTCGGATAAAGTTGGAGGAGATGACTCCTTTAGTAAACTGCTGACACAAGCATGGAAACTGCTAAATGACACGGATGGCGATGCTGACAAATTGAGTCAACTTGCAAAGCAGTTTTCTGCTTCTGAAGGGGATGGAGGGACATCACCCGAGAATATTGATCTAGACAAGGTTTTCACTGACAAGTCAAAGTCAACTAAGTTTCGAGAGTTATTTCAAAGTATTTTGAAGCAAAAAGAAAGGCTTCAATTCAAGGAAAATTTTCAATCTGTTTATGGCCAAATTTTCGCCAAAGTAGCAATTAGTAAAAAGGCGGCCTTGCTGAAGCCGCAATTTCAGTGTGACATTTGCGGTGGAGAGGAGTTTCTTTTGTTTGAGGATCATTCTAAAGCCGTGTTCTATCCTTATTATGATTTTGTGATGGAAGCAACGGTAAAATCAGGAGCACAGAAAAGAAAAGGATTCAAAAAATACTTGAGCAATTTGTTTGGCGAAGAGGTATGCATGCATTCATGAAATTAAACGAGTTGGATTTTGAATTACAAAAAAAAAATCATTTTACTGAAGGGCTTTGTTTTAAATCAGTAAGTATTTTTTTTATCATATTTTTAGGTTGTTGGTCTGAGTACCAAATCTGTTCAGTCAATGGACTATACAGTACACATTTCGAATGATACCGACCAGCATTTCAGAAAAATGATGGAAACATTTCAACAACAAAACTCCAAACAAAGCACTTCTAAATCCGAACAACTTATTCTTATGTACTCAACACTCTGCAAAAAAGCAGATAAGATTCTGAAAATTATGGAAAATGACGTCCGCTTTCCCTCAGCTATCCAAGCAGTTTTGGAATCAGTTTCTTACCATGACGATGGAGAAGACCTGGTTTCCGTTGAACACTACTGCTGTTGTGAAGCCCTAATTCCAGCGCTTCTCAAAACAAAAAGGCCTGAATTCAATAAGTGGTATGAGCTTGCCGTTAAAATTTATGATGGAGGATTCAAGGATTGGTCTTTGGTTTTTGTAAAGGCTGCTATATATTTTGGAGACGAGGACGCTTGCGTTAAGCTAGCAGAGCATTTGGTATGCAAAGAGGACTATGAAAGGGCGCATCACTGTTTTTCTAAAATTGGTTGTTGTGATTTGAATGTAATTGGGCATGATCTCGCAACGAAAAAGATTGGGAACAAAATAGCTGCACAGTACCTTGTAAAGACAGAGGACACCAAAGGACTTTTGTTGCATGGGCAAAGTTACTGTTCCACGGATGGTTCTGGAAACAGGAATCAAGCTTCCATGTTTCTGATACCATTAATCTTCATGTTTACGAAAAAGGGACAATTTAATCAAGCAATTGAAGTGTTAAGGTTGCTTTTACCAAAAAGTATGTATTTTCGAAGTGTCCAAGAACTTGCAGCAGATTTGATTGAAACAATTGATGATTTTTCATTTTATGAATGTGAGGGGTTCGCGAACGCAGTTTTGTCAGAGGTGGAACGAATTTGTGGAGACACTTTGTTGGGAAAAGTGCCCGATATGTATGATGAAGAAAATGGGGTATTATCCTTGAAAACGGATGACAGGCTGAATGCACTGAACGCTCTTCCTGGAGCTCTTCACGTTTTACTTGGATCCCCAAACAAGGACAGCTATACTAATACACGCGGGATTTGTGAGCGCCTTGTGGCTCCACTGTTAACAGAAGCATTGTACCGGAAGCAGTTTGAATTGATTTTCATATTGGCAAAGTGCCCCGGAATGAAGGAGAATATTGAAAAGATATTGTCTGAGAACGGAATGTTGGAGCAATTTGAAGGCGGATTAGATAGGAAATTCACCCCAGGACAGTTTTACGGATCCGGATTACTGCTACTTCGGGCCATTTACAATTACAAGAAAAATCAAATCTCTGATATGCTCAGGGACTTGGATAAGGCTAACCTTTTGGCTATGGGGCATTCTAAGCTAATGAAACCAGTGGTGTCTTTTATCGTCTCCACTCCCATGGTACATGAGAAAATTGTTAGTTTGATCACAAGTCAGTTTTTAGAGCTACGCAAGTTTTTGGAAGGGAAATGTAGAACATCGTTTCCAACAGCTGAGACCACTGATATTTTATCAGATGTGATGTCCAACACCGGCTTTTTATCAGATCACTTGAATTTAGGGGCGATATTTGTGGATAGAGCAAAAAAAGGTCCACTTTTAGAGGTGGTGGAAAAGAAAATTCTCATGAACAGTGATGACCTTGATGAAGTCGCAATGAATTATTTGGACCTGGCAGAAATGGCTTCCGGCCTAGAGTCCACAATAAGCAGCTACATTCAAGCCATTGCACACTTTTACAAGGCAATGCAGTCAAATGAAGAAATCACAATCAAGTACGCATACATGCAGCTCATTGAGAAGGTTTGCGAAGAGTTGGAACCATACACCACCATTGCAGTCACAGGTGCATACTTTAGCTTGTATGGATTGCGTACAAAGTTATCATTTTTATTACGTTCACATTTCCACTTGAATGAGACCATTAGGAAATTCAACGAGCAAACCACTTTTTCGGAGTACTTGGGAAATTTCTTTTCTAAGCTCATCTTCAAATCAATCACTGGATTATCATGTGGTGGTAATGAGAAAATACCAAATTTGGTTGGAGACTGGCAAAACTTACTAAATCTTGGATGGCTTTGTCCGTTGAGCACAACGGAAATATATGCCGTTGGAGATGGTAGTCTAGCCTTATGTTTGGGCTCAAGGATAAATAACAGAGTAATTTTGGAGAAAGTGGAGCAGTATATTAATGACAGTGGGGGCAATGTGGAAAACAGCCGAAGATTTTTGTACGACCACCATTTGTTTCACGAGCTTTGGAGACAACGACTCGACCCCGAGCTATTTTATGAAAAACATTTGAATTTCCAGGAAGACGAAAATCTTCTTGTTTCGCAAACAAAGGCATTCCAAATTACAAAAGAACGAGTAATGCAGTCAGCAGCCAAGTTGTATGGCTATGATTTAAAGGAAGTTGAAAATATGATGCATTGGCACCGACTCCGTAGAACTAAGGACGGATTCATGGATACGTCAAACAGAACCCTGAACTTTGACGGAGAAACGGCGTACACCCAACTTAATGCAGTAAAGCTTGACTTTTTATCCCACGAATACTCGCTTTTATTGCAAGAGGAAGATGTTACGGAAAATATGCCGGGGTTATTTGGCTGGACAGACATATCGGAAATTTTTGGGAATGGGATATGCGGTTCTCTGTTGTCATTTGAACGGGAAGATTTGGAAAGTAAAATGGATGCTAGTGAAAGTATCCAACTTCATTTCTTCCCATTTTTTAAAGTAGAATTCACCGGAGTGGGTCCAGATGGGAAGATGTCAAAAGAGCGGATTTGTGGAACAAATTTTTTGATGACCTTGTACCATGCTGATTTACTGGCAAAAATATTGACTACTGGACAAGAAGTGGGTGCCACTTACCCCTTCCCATTCAAGGATACGCGAGTCGGACTTCTGCAAAATTTGCCAAAACCTTTAGCCAAGATTTTGGAGCCAATCGGACCAAGAAAGCAGGCAGATAAGTTAAGACAGATGGAGCACATTCACAGGTTTTGGTTTCATGTGAAAGAGGTTGAGAAGCAAGTTGACAATGATTCCACAAATGGTGAAGTTACAATACGGTTTGGTGATGTAACTCTGGAGTTGCGTGTTATGAGAATGGTAACTGATAAAAATGGGAAGTTGGTGGACGCGGAGCACTTGCTTGATTCTGAAAGTCCAGAAGTAAAGTTTGTAAAAGGCTTTAATGAAAATATCAATTGGATTATGGAGTACTTTCCCATTTTGCGGAGGATGAAAGAACTGGCCAAAATCTCACTTTGTTACCAACTTTTATATGCGTGCAAGGAAAACTTCAAAAAAATTGATATCAATTTTGAAAGGATTTTTGACAAGTTTTCTCTCCCAGCATGGCGGCCTTACTCGCAGTGCGTCAAAGGAGAAAAATGTAAGTGTTGCGATTGGGTGCCTGCTGTGTTTCATGAAATGACGGTGACGAATGAGCAGAAACTCAACTACCTGTGGAGGAATATGGGAAGGGGGGACAAGACAAATGCAATTTGTGGGGATCAAGCTCCAATGATAACTGGTACAGTAGGTGGAGCACAAGAATCGTCTCCAAGACCAGGTAGTAGCTCTTCATGTGGAAGTAGTCGAAATGGTCAACCAGAAACACCCAAAGAGCGCAAGGTCAACATCAAGGATTACGATTTACTGGAAAAATATAAAGTTTATGGAGGAGTTTGTTTTATACCAACATCTAGAAATGTTACTGGCATGCCTCAAAGATACTACAGCGTAAAAGCAGACTTGACTTGGAACCGTGGAATGAGTGGATACGGAAGCACTGGATACCAGGCCGCCGCAGCAAGTAAGACAACAGCGTATTATATAATTTTCATATATTCTGGTTTAGCCATTGTATTTTATGTCGTAATTTTCAAAATAGCTCAGTAATCAATTTATTTTTCAACAGGTGGTGCAGGTGGAAGTAATGGCGGAAATGGCGATGGGAATAACAATAACAAAAAAGGAAAACCACTACCGACCCACAACCCAGAACGGAGAAATGAGTTTTCCAATGATCCCACGCGACTCGGTCATATTTTCAGAGAGAAACAAGGTCACTTTCCCAAAGAGACACAACAAGCTAGAACCCAACTGACACAGCTTGTGAACAATGAGAAAAATTATGAAGGTACTGACATTTATGGAAAAAGATGGTACAGCCGAACGTTACGGAATGGGGAACAGCTTTGGGCTTTTACTCAGAACAACGTGGTTTGGGACGGGGGCAAAAACAAAGCTGGTGAAACACGCGAGTTTAATCCAACAACCGGAATGTGTGCAAAGGAGAAACCAAATTCTAACGGAAAATAAAGTTATGCTTAAAGCAGAAAACGATAAACAAAGTCATTTTTGCAGGAACTATGTGAAAAAATGTGAAAACTAAATATTCATACACATTTTACTTGTATCAAGTTTTTCTTTCATGTATGTTATGTTTACATTTCGTATTTAGTACTTTGATGTATTTTTCAGCTACTAACTCATCTCAAACGGTAAACGTCAATATTTTATGTTTACATTATCTTCTTAATCCTAATTCTTCTTTCAGCTAGATTCTTGTTCAACGTTTTGTCGATTAACTTTAATGCTACTGATATTCCCACTACGTAATATATGTACGTACATACATAAGTATGTTACCGATTCCAATATGTATGTTTTTATATTAAATTCATGTTATACCACATAACTTCATGGTAAATCACAGTAAAATTGTGCATATTACATGTTTCTTACGTCAACCACAACGAAGACGTTCTGATGTAAGGTTATGTTTATGTTAAAATAAAAACAAGAGCAAGTCAATCGACTCCAATTCTCTGCTTGATTGAGTTATAAGATTACCTTATAAACAGATGCTTTCCAGCCGTTACCGCGCATAATCTCCAAATACACAAATCTCCACAGCATACAAAAGCTCCACGTACAATAATCTCCACACACAACAATCTCCACGAACAACAATCTCCATGCACAATAATCTCCATGTACCTAAATCTCCACAAACAAAAATCCCCAAAGCCAAAATCTCCACGTTCTAAAATCTCCATTTACCAAAATCACCACAGACCAACTGATTACATTGAGATGATATGAAATATGAAATGAGATCCCATTTTTGAATTAGAACTATAAACAATTTACTTAATCCATGTATACTTGATATAGCTATAATATTTGACAACGTAAAGTTATAGTCACCACAAAGATTCGTATCTAAAATGAAATCAAATGCATTGTTAAGTTATTAATTTGTTTACTAAGATTGAAAGGTGAATAGACGGTTTAGAGTCTTTCATCACTCTTTCAACACTTTCATCAATTTATAACGTAATAACATCTTATCTAATTAATTAAAACCCAACCCAGTCATTACTCTGATTTTTCACTGCCCCAGCAGGATACCACAAATCATAGAATTGAAGGGTCGGCAAGCTGACAAAATAACCTTTGGGGTAACCTGAGATGCTGAATTGGAATCTGTGATCAGATTTAAGTTTTGACCTTCCCTACCCAAGGGGCACCCCTTTCTATGATAACCCATTTTTACTCTTTGCTATACTTTATCTATCAATCAACTAGTTATTTTAAGTAATCAATGCAATATTAAGTGAAAAGTCAAAAGCTGAGGGACTACCTTTTGTGCAAAGGTACCATTTACGACCGCTTCGAACGAATAAATTTTATATTAGTTTACTTGCATTCTCAGTTTAAAAAAAATTGCTAAAAAATATACATAATACTCGAAAGTATATTGTGCACACAAATGTTTTAACTATACGAGTAATCATAACATATTTCATATTTATATAATCAGTTGGTTTGTGGCGATTTTGGTACATGTAGATTTTAAAACGTGGAGATTTTTACTGTGGGGATTTTTGTTTGTGGAGATTTAGGTACGTGGAGATTATTGTGCATGGAGATTGTTGTACGTGGGGATTGTTGTATGTGGAGATTATTGTAAGTGGAGCTTTTGTATGCTGTGGAGATTTGTGTCTTTGGAGATTATGCCCTAAAAGCCTTTCCAGCAGCATCAGAAAAATCAGTTCTGCATTCGCATAATATTTTATACATTTTCATGTATACTGTTAAGTCAAGTAGTCAAAAAAAATCAACTCGTAAGTCATTTTCTGCAGCAAAAACAATACCCAATATTGGTAAGCACAGCATGTAGTATTCATTTTTATTAACTTTCAAACTTGCAACTTCAGAACTCAGTCCAGTCAGAATACAAGACCACACACACACACCCAAATCTGACATACATGCAAGCTTATCATTAAAAAGTAACCATGGAAGCGTCAAGATATGTGGGATGATGCATAAACATTTGCATTCTGTTATATTACTATTCAGCTTATTCATGATTAGATTAAAAATCAAGTTTTATTCTATTTATCTTTAATATTTATTGCTCCTGAATGAAAATATCTTGTTAATATTCTATACCCACCCATTACTTCATATACTTGACTTGCAACTCTCAGAAAAATACAAATTCACATTTTTTCGTGGTTGTAATGTAAAACTCCATACTTTTACTAATTTATTTTGTACACAAATATATCTGTCCAGTTGTCAGCAGAAAGGATTAAAAAATCTTATTTTTAGTTATTTAAATTTATCAGTGGAAACCATGACAAGATCTCAATGGTTTGTGTTTAGTTGAGCCAACAACATCCAACTTTTGGTAAATGAAGATACATTGGAAGATCAGATAACTTTATCAATCTCGTCATTTTTCAACTTTTTGGTAAATCCATATGCTGTACTTCAGTACAATGTTACAATACTTAATTATCATATAGTCTTGTAATATACAGTGTTTGAAATATTAGTTAGTTGTGATTTTGAAGTGGATCCTAAAACAACCTTGCACATGTGCGTTGTGTTGTGTTTCTTTAAAATAAGGATGGCCATCAAAATATAAACACAACAGGAATTTCAATTTTCGAAAACTGTTATTGGACACAGTCGCGTCACATTCAAACAGGTTTCTTTGTTACTGTGATAGGGATCGGAATCAGTAAGTCATCGAATATTGCTTAGGGAAGACACACACAAAAATGTCACCTTCTAGTACTTGGAGCAGTGACTCAACTATCATACTGGGACTTGATGTCGGCACAACAAGTGTGAAAGCGTGTCTGATAGATACGGCCACCAAAAGTATTGCTGCTATTCAGGCTAAGGATACTCAAGGTTTATTGAGAGACTTTAATTTTACTTTTAATGGACTCAATTTTAAGTTCAAAAACAATACACGAATTACTTGTATTTTTATATTATTTTTCATGCTTTTTTTACATGTTAAACATTGTATAGCAAATGTGCCTAGTGACTGTGGAACCGCAGGAAATGAGCAAGATGTACCCAAGATCTGGTCAACTATCTACAACGTGGTTACACGGCTCCCACGTGAGCTGCTCAGAAAAGTCGTGTACATAGGTATCATATTTTTTTTTAAACTATATCAGCATGTTACTTTTTACCTGATAAGGACGCTTACATAACATGTGTAACGCATATTGATGCAATTTGTGTTTTAGGAGTATGTGGACAAATGCACGGCATTGTCCTTTGGAAGCATGGAGAAGGCTGGGAGCGAAACGGTGAAAAAATTGAACCACGTGTTACTTCCAATTTGTACACATGGCAGGTATGTATGTATATTAAGTGGTCATTATATTGACATGGTTAAATGTATTTATGCATGTTAACAAACACAGCAACATATTTTCTCACAGGACAGTAGATGTACAAAAGAATTTTTATCCAGTTTACCTGCACCAGACTCACATTTACCTGTGTCCACCGGTTATGGTTGTGCCACCCTTTTTTGGATGGCACAGAATAAACCCGAGATTCTAGAGAAATTTGACAGGGCAGCTACAATTCAAGATTTTGTGGTGGCTGTGCTCTGCAATTTAGATGCTCCTGTGATGGCCGTGCAAAATGCAGCCAGTTGGGGTTACTTTAACACAGAAACAAGGTCATGGAACATGGAAATTTTGGAACAAGCTGGTTTTCCTACTAAATTCCTGCCAAAAGTTGAATCTGATGGGCAATACGTTGGTCATTGTACTCAAGCCCCATGGCCAATTTTTCCGGAGAACATTCCTGTAGGCGCCGCAATGGGTGACTTTCAATGCTGCGTCATTTCTACGTTGAAGGAATCCTTACAAAATCAAGTTATGTTGAATATTTCAACTTCCATTCAACTAGCATTTATAATGCCAGAAGGATTTCGTCCACTACATGACATTAATAGTACAAGTAACCATTCCAACATCGAAAATGGCGAGGAATGTCATGTCCAATATTACCCCTATTTCGGGGGAAGATATGTAGCCGTAGCTGCCGCTGTCACGGGAGGAAATAGTTTACAAGCTTTTGTAAATATGCTGCAACAATGGATCGGTATACTTGGTTGTAGTATTCCTCAAGCGAAAATATGGGAAAAGCTGCTTGCAGTGTCTGAAAATGCTGAAACGACATTATCCACTCTTGAAATTATCCCTACAATTTTTGGAGAGCGCCATGCTCCCGATCAAAGTGCTTCGGTTTCGAATATTGATTTAGGACAGATATCCCTCGGACAGGTGTTTCGTGCTTTATGCAGAGGTATCATTGAAAACCTTCACAAAATGATGCCAAAAAGTATGCTAACAAAAGCCGGAATACAGTCTGTTGTTGGAAGTGGAACAGCTCTTTCCAGAAATCCAATCTTACAACAAGAGTTCCAACGAATTTATCAGCTAGAGACAAATTATGGAATGGGAGGTGATGCATCGCTTGGCGCTGCATTGGCAGTTCTCAAGAATTTAAAGTTGTAAAAATAACGTAGACCGGTGCATAAATATTAATTGCACACACACATATTATCACAATCACAAGGACTTATTGCTCAAGCGGCGTATTGAGAATATGCGTTATCACTTTGAGAAGCGAAGAATGTTTTCTTTTTGTTTGTTACTATTTTATTTACAAGATATTAAAAATTAAAAGACAGATCAATTGATTCTAATTTGTTTTTAGCACAATGACCACATGAGAACCCAAAAAAATCCAATAATTTATTGTGATAGTACATATTATGGTAACTCATTTTAGCCAAACAAAATTATGCGCAAGAATTTTAACGCTGATTCGCATAATAAAGTCGCATAATATATTATGGTCATATTTCGTCTTAGTTATTGATATTTTTCGCTTTTTTCATTCTAAAATATTTTCCAGACTTAAATACTCATGTCACGTAGAATCTAAAACAAGGCGACTAGTATATGCCCGTCGTCACTACAACTAGCCAAATTTATCTGAAAATCCAAGGTCGCCTCATTAAAAGGCAAGGAGATATTTTGAACAAACTAAACGAAGAACATGTGCCATTCTTTCACTGTGCGACTCGACATTTCTGGTTATTCTCTTTTTATGAGAAAATTTACATTTCTAATTAACTTTTCTTTTTAACTTACCCCTTTGTTAAATGAATTTAATACATAGATATCTTATTCAACTTCTGTGCAAAATAAACGAACAGCACTACAAAAATGTATTGCATTTTTATGCAGATAAGCATGCGTAGTTTTGTGCGTAACATTTAAGTAATTTATGTTTCAAATTTTCCATGACAATTTCTTCTTCACAAGGTTTAAAGCCGTATCCAATAACACATGTAAACACGAGGAGTAAAAATATGGGGTCGGCCGGAGTCGAATAAGTCTTAGTGCATAACCACATTAGAAGAATTTTATTTGTAGAAATTATTATTGTCGAAATTTTAGTAATGAAATTGGTTTAGTAGAACGTTTTTAGAAGAAATCAATTTAGTCGACATTCATTTTGTAGACTTTTATTAATCGAATTTAGTCG
>JAQFZG010000140.1:0-47543 GCA_034695465.1 Entomobrya nicoleti
ATATTCTCATTGCACCGCCGTTCTCTGCCGTTTAAGTTTGTTAATGTACTTGAAAATGAACTCGCATTATTTATGTTCCCCTCCTCTCCACAATGACTCGTTGAAGAAGTTGCAGTGTTCTTCATAAAGTCAATACCATTGCAATACGCATTGCTTACATTACTATTAATCACATTTTCAGTTACACCTTGACAATCAGCTTCTCCTTTCGCAAAGGAGTTTTTGGTTTGAAGCCAAGTGGAACTTCCGGTTGCCGCAGGGGAATGACTTTGCGGAGTTTGAGGAATTGCTTTATTGTAGTGATTGATACGGGGGTTGTGTAGGTGTTCCGCCTCGTCTTGTTGTGGTTGCTGGGAAGAGCGCGCAACAAGTTGTTGCTCTCTACTACTTTCATGATGACTTGGTTGCTGGTGTTGTTTTAAATGTTTTTGCCCATCTTGAGACGACATGAATAAAGATGATGCCGAATTGGATGCGCTTGATAGGGATGATGGTGACCGAATGTTGTGAAGGCGCCGTTGATGAGAAACATCACCACCACCCCCGGCTTCGAATTTATTCCGACGAGAATCCCCATTATTCGTCATGGTCGAACTTCTACCATTTTGTTGGCTAGTATCTACAGTTTTCCCGTTTGAATTGGCATCCCCACTCATCTCATTACTATTGCAAGGACCTTTCGTAGAATTACTACAATTATTTGTCATCTCGGCTTTAATTAATTGAGACGATGATAATGATGAAGATGATGATGCACCAATATGACCAATCCTTGAGCTAGTACGGATTGGAACAATAGGCTTAGTTTTCGGGGTCACCGTACTCACCGTGATTGGTGATATCGGCCAAAAATCCCCCGGACCGTCAGCATCAGCACCATCACCACCACCACTAGCAACTCCATTTTCGTTATTACCTTCTCCATTTTGACAAATATGGTATAAGTCATTGTAGTTTGTTTCGTCATCATTATCATTATGAAAACTCATTCTAACCACAATATTTTTACGTTTTTGTAGAATATCCTTGTTATCATTATTGCCCAAATGTTTTTGCAGTTGAGCCACTGGCGTGCTATGCATGTTTTGTGTTGAAGTTGGCGTTACCCTAATAAGATGCCCTGCGATGTTGTAATTCTTTTCGTTCGTTTGTCTCAATTCGTCAGACAAATGATGCTGATTATTTTCACAGATACCATTCTCTCTCGCAACACGAGTGCTCCTCAACATTGGCTTATTACTGGTTCCTTTTGGGACATCAAGGCACCCTCCAAGAATGTCTGGCGTGATGAAAGAATTCGTACTATTTGTGTTAGCAATTTCTTGTTCGTGCGCTACTCTCGTCGTATCAGAACCATTTATCTCACGATGCTGGTGGTGGTGGTAGCTTGCATGACCACCATTAGTTGTACCGTTGTAATTAGAAAAACATGAGTTCTCATTTCGAAATCCATCAAGAAAATCTGGAGGATTTGTAACAGCAGCAGCAGCATCATCAGGTGAACCAGTATTGCCTCCATTTAGCAATATCTGTTCTCTAATTACTGCCGTTGAAGTTAAGGATGCTGCAGGTGTCACATTCTTATTATTATTAGCACCAAACGTAGTCGTTGTAGTTGCAGCTGCATTAGCTCTTCTCTGTTGATGATGTAGCTGCTTTTGATCTTGCTGAGAACTAGATTTATTATAATGATTTCGTTTCGAAGGAGCAATTATTTCTGGGGCCAATATATCCTCTGATGAACTTCCACTACTGCAGCTAGTAGAATGTAGGTTTTCAGTCGTGCCAAATAAAAGTTTGGCATTGCTCGAGGAAATGTCTTTGTTGTGATGATGATGGGAAAACAATTTGCTTCGCGTTTGTCCCAATTTACTACTCCGCTCATGAAAGCTTGCATGCAATGCTTTGAGAGGTGTAATAAAACTACTTAGCCCCCCACCTCCACCACCGCCGTTGCCACTATGTCCATTCCCATGATGTGCTTGATGGTGATGATGGTGACGGTTGTGCTCTCCATTTTCCAAACGAGTTTTCCCGTTTATAACTCCATTACTATTACTATTTGTAATATTTTGTTGCGTTTCATTATTCCCTTTCGGAGACGACCCATTACTCCCACTTTTATAGTTTACCAAATGCTCAATATTTGTTTTCGCTGGATCACTTTTGATTAAAGCTTTTGTAAGTTTGGAACAACTTTTGCTGGAGAAACTAGCGTACAGCTTGGGATTCTTGTAGTTTTCAAGTTTTGTTCTAGGTGCAGGTGCACTTGCTGGAGTAGACATTGAAGATGAAAACATTGTACTATTTGTCCTTCGTACAGTTGGGGTTGTCGTTGATGATCCTACTCCATCTTTGTAATTACCACCACCCTTTGTCACTGCAGATGTAATCGTAGAACGAAAACTTTTCGTGTAGTTCGGACTGCCAGACTTTCTGGTATGAACTTTTTCTGCTAGTTGTAAAAGTCGAGTTTTGTCCCTGATCGTTGTATCTGCAACAGTGGGGGATGAACTTTGTTCATTATTACTGCTAACTTGTTGTTGCTGATGATGGTGGTGATTATGGGAATTTGGCGAGCGCGTCATTGTGGATGTTGCTGCTAGTGTGGATGGCGATGACATAACTACTGGTTTAGTGGGAATGAAACGAGGACGGCCAGTTGTTGTTGAAAGCACCTCCATTACAAATTACCGAATATATTTTTTACAAAACTGTAGGAATTACATTGATGATAGTTGTAGCACAGGTAGTAAATGGTGATAATGATTAGTCTTCTCTTGCCACTACATTTTTTTTGATTTGATTTGGTTACATTCGTTCCTTCACTTGCAAACCTGCTACTAGTAAAGATCGGCGGCTCTCATGGTACGATCGCTGAAATCGCCAACCTGTAACGAAAATATAAACGAAAGCACGTTGTTTGTTAGATCGCGAGTTTATCAGAGAAGCCAACAAGCAATACTTATATGAGGTAGGTGTATATCAGGTGCATTATTGTAGAAGTGATAATTGAGATGATCATCTTGATATGGAAGACAAATCGTGAAAATTTGTAATTCAGCGTGAATGGAATTTGCGATATGGAGTATGTATTTTATTTTTTGAATACCTTTGTGCGTGTGATTATGTATGTACAACTTCAATTATACCAAGCAAACTTTGATGATGCGATATATATGAGTTCATGTATGCGAAATATGATTGCTTTGCAATGAAAAAAGTGTATCATTAAATGTGTACCATACCGTAAATGTTATACTTCATTCGGCCTTAAGAGGTTATTACGTACGCTATAGTAGTCTAGAAATGCATGCATCCATGAATAAAAAATCTTTATTTTCTTGATATTCCAATATTATATACTCTATACACAGTGTACCAAGGTATTAATATATTTTATGTATTGAACAATGAACACATACTTATGATGGAGATTCAATATTAGATACAAGCATTGTTTGGATTTTTAAAAAGCTATCAAGAAGCACGCTTTAAGCTCAGAGCACTGCACAATTATGCGTGTTTATGTGCTAAGATGCAATATTTTTATCGCTTTTTACATGAGTTTCAAGATTAGCACAAAAAAGATTATGTATCAATTCAATTGTAAACTGCAGCTTGCAATGATCTAACGACTATGCTATATGCTGTACTTTTAACCTCCATAGATAGATGAGCAGTGAGCTAAGTGAGCATATATAGTTTTAGTAAGCCTTCAACTGCTAAGTATTAGTATACAAGTTGTTTCATTCAACAATGAGTTTTTTTATGTACACGCAGTAATTGCACCTTTTACCTTGACTTTGAAGTTAAAAAGAATTCAGGATTTTTGATACCACGTCGTTTTACAACTTAAAGGAGGAGTCCGTGCTGTGACTTGTGAGTACATTTTTTTGCAACTACATTTTGTACAAACAAGACAAAATGCAAAAATGGATGATTTTACACAAACGAACAATATACTTAAGTATTCTTGTTATAGCACGTTTTCGGCAATTTTGTTTTTATGTACGATGTGATATGATTGTTGATTGCTACGATGTTAACGATATAAATGCTAAATGGTGCTGAAAATTTCTCCCTAAACAAAAAACTTGTGAACAAAACAAGCAAACAAAAACAAACATGATAATAAAATTTCGAATCATGTTTTAAATTTAATGAACGGTTACTCGTTGGAAATGACATCAAATTTAAAAAATATATATAGGCACCGTTTTGTAAATAACATCGCAGCGATTTTGCCTGATCTTTTTGCGAACATTTTAAAGTGAAAGTTAGTTCAAGTTGGGGTTCGTACTTTTTCTTTTAAATTTTCTTCCTAAAAACCAGTGTTTTTGAAATTATCTTGTCACAGAGTTATCTTGTAACCAAGTATAGCCATAAATAAAAAAGTTAGACTTATAATTATACAAAACTATGATTGGTAATTTTTAAAGATATGTTGTTCAAGATGAATCTATCTGATAATGATCATAATCTAGCTGTATGTAAAAAATTGAATTGCAAACATTGATAATATAATGAGATCCTACAGTTCCTGATTAAATTGCTCACTTATTTTTCTTGCGAAAATTGTATTTAATCGAAAATTAGAAGTATTGCTTCATTCGAAAACTTCTTTTATGAACATTTTGTTATTGAGAATTACATATCCGCAAATATCGATATACCGTTTGACAAAAATAACATTCCATTCGTTTTCGTCGAGTTGTGATATTGCACAATTTAAAATTTAAAATATGTTAATAAGATTTGTATGCTAATCATAAAATGTCGGTAACCTATTTCAAAAATATGATAGAACTTTACGCAAATAGTTCAAGTTTGACAATATAAATAGCTACTTGAACAAATCAATCAACCGTGCATATCGAAAACCATTTAAACATGTCTACTTTAATGTCTGTTATTATACAACACTTTATTACAACCACACACACACACACTTTTCATAATAACAGTACCGGCGTCAAATGAAAATGGTTTGAGTGGTACGTTAATAAATAACAACAAAATAGTTGTAGTTATATACTCCGTTATGTCATTTTTGAAAATTATACATGCGTAACGTCCCAATTATAGAATTTGTTTCTGATGTTTATACGCAATAATGAGCTTAATAAAATGCTTCTTCCTCACACATTAAATTGACATAAAATCTTCTCATTACAACAATATTCATGACTTCCTTATCGTTTCCATCTTGTGCAAAACCAAAGGCGCTTACAAGACACACACTGTATTATTGCATCAGCAAGGTTTTCAAATTAATCAAGGAAAGTGACACCCTCTTCTCAACTCAAATAAGAGTCAGAAAATGTTAACGGTGATAGCTTAACAATGATAACGATGTATATTTCGTAGCACATTAAATTATTAATATCCTCAATAGAAAGAAACAAGACAATTATGTTTTCTCAGCGAGAGGGCTATAGGGCAACGCTACTACTTAATTTGAAAATCCCTTACAAGTTATGAAACTGGCTGTGAGAGAACCTGTTCCTTCCTTCACTTTGTGACTTTGAGATTAACATTTGCACTGAACATTGTAAGCCATGCTCAATTAATCACTTTGAAAAATATAAACTGATGTCTGTTATCGCTTTTTAAAACGGTCTACAAAACATTGATACATCTTCAATCTATCTTTCTTATTAACAAATTGTACTGATTTGTCGATCTTTTATGAATGAACACACAACACACGAGTTAAGTTACACGTTTTGAACTGCTCATTGTGGCTAATTTATATGTATACATTTCAATAAGCCTTGAAAGAAAATGTGTACCTTTGTAAAATAAAAAAAGATTAACAGTTTTGTTTGAGAGATTCATCGTAAATCTTGTCAAATCAGGTCAACAGTAAATTCCAAAAATAATGCCTTGTTAAAAGACGAACCGATGGTAAGCTACATAAAAAACATTTCATAATTTACATTGCCGTTAGTGAAGGATACAGTACATTTTTATAGATTAAATGGTATTTGGTATTTATTGTCATAAATGAAAAATTGTTATTGTCAAAAATTGATCAGTAATAAAAGTATGACCAAGGTTGTTCGATGTTCAATAGACAAGCTTGAATTCTACTTGATTTTCGCAAATGACAATGTGAGGGGGAGAAATCATAAATCAGCAATATAGCTATGCGAATATACCATAAAAACAATCAGAACAGCAAATTCCTTAAAAGTATATGAACGAATAACGAATATCTTCTCATTTGATTTCTTCCGGTACTGTAGCCAGACATAAATATTTTGTTAATTGGACAGGTATTGGTTTGTTAATCAGGTAAATTACAGTGATTGCTAAATATATTTTGATGAATACAATCTTATTTCAACGCATCGCATTCCAAACGCAAGGTAGTCACTAGCAAATACTTTCTTCAAAGGCCCGCCCCAAAATGCAGAATGAATTATTTTGCAGTGAAATTCTTTTCATAAATTCTTAAACATATGCATTTTAAGCACAAAACAATAAAGTAAAAAGATTCATCAATGACAGGCTTATTAGTTGCTTAAAACTGCTACGCTTTCTAGTTTTAAAACTTACTCTAATTTCTCAGTGTGCACTTAATTTATAATTTCACGATTATTTTACGATTAGCGTCATATTTGATTTTAAGTACAATCACACCCAATATATTTTCATATGATGAATTAACGAAAAATTCTCACAGTAATCTTGTACCATAAAAAAATCTGTTATCTCAGATGCAAGTATTAGTGTGTAACATCATTGTATTATAAATCACAATGGTTTTCATCAAGTAGGTCCATGTTTCCGTTTTCAGAGACTCCATTATGATTAACCTATCATTAGTTACCATCATCATCATCATCTGTCGACTTTTCTTCTTGTCTTAATGCACTACCATTTATTTGATAGAAGCCAGCTTCCGTTAAAAATTAGTGTAGACTAATTTATATTATGGTTACTTACTCACGTTGATGCTCACTTTTAAAAATCTTCTCTGAAAGCCAACAGGCATGTATATATTTATGTATATCTTGATTGAAACTAATTACTACTGCATTACATAACGTAAAACATTCAGTCATTTACGTCGTCCCTGTCAGCGAATTTCGAGGCAATTTTTTTTGAAAGCGTAAACCTATATTTGTCTTAAAGCTAAGAACGGTATCAGTATCAATCTACCAGAAAAGGAAAAAATAATTTAGAGCAAACTTCAAGCTGATTTATTTTTAAACGTTGAATTTTCTGTTAGGATAATTTTCTTTAGAAAAAGTACTCAGAAAAAACAAAAATTAATGACATTCATTTAAACGTTTAATCAGAAGTAGGAGCATCATTTTGATCATATCAAATTCCCTCCTATTCTCTTAGAAGCGTACATATGCAATAAATAATTGTTCTCCTCTTAACTGTCCTAGTCATGAGCAATTGGTAGGTCGGTAAAAAACATGTTTATTAAATAAACAACAAATATGAACTAAAAATGCTTATAACAATGAGTTTACAGAATATGTAGTGTAGTCTATAAATTTATTACTACAAATGTAATTTTGTTTTATTTGATGTTACATAAAAAAAATTACAAAAAGCAGAACAATAAACAATGAACTATTTTGTAGTTCAATTTAATACGGAAATGAAATGGGAGTAAGGAGTGTGGTTCTCCTCCCCCGGTAAATAAACGGTAATTGGGTGCGTCAAAAGTGTGCTATTTACAAGCATTCTCTCTAATCGTTTCTTTACACTTCTGCATCTTGTATATTGGAAGTTGGTTTCATAATTTTTAACCAAGGTAAGTTTAAAGAATATTGTCTACGTTGCAGTAACTTTTTTATTTATTAAAAGCTGTCAATTTTTCAGCCAGAATGTGATTTATAGTATGAGTAAAACCAGTAATCTGACTATGCGCAAAGTAAAAATACTTTTGTCGTGTGCCACACAGCCATATCATATATACATACAATACGTAAATTCATTATGTGCATTTTTTTATCTACTGAACCCAACTACTTTGCAATTATTTCTCTATATAAAAACGACCAGTCAATGAACCGTCCTCTCACATCCTCACACCTCGCTAACGTGCAAAGAAAATGAGGAAGACTTCAGTTATAAGCTGGGATGATCCAAAATGAGCAAGCAGCCAGCCAAGAGGAAGACGGTAATAACTATGCAAATTTTGAATATACGAGTAGCAATGTTGTATACTTTTTTAATCCCACAATATAAATGTAAAATGTAAATGTGAACAATTTAATTTATTTATACATCTATAAGTTAAAAATGCGTAATATGGTATGGTACGCAAGCCTAGATAAATCTTAAGTAACCATTATTCATGGAATCATCAGTGCATTTTCAATTACAGAGTCGGCCATTTCTTCCCTCTGCTTTTCTACAAGTTGGTCGTTTACTTTTGAATTTTAAACACTGACTCGACTGATGTTACAGGCTTTTTATAAGACAATATTCAAGTCCATCTTTGTTGGTGTCACATACTTGCCAGCACCTACAATATGCGCACCTGATTTAGCTCGGGGCATTATTCAGAGTATATCACGGTATATATATTGTGTGTATTCATATGAATGTGTGTCAATATAAAAGAAACATGTACCGGTTGCACAATTGTTGCTGCAAAGGAAGCCAGAGTAAAAGGAGGATGACACCAACAACGGCAGCGACAGGCGCAGGCGCAAGCGAATAAAAACTCATTGTACTTAAAGAACTATAATAAATTGAATTCATATTTTTTTTCTATGCATAAAAAATGAACTTCTTAGTTAGTTTATTATATAAATTTATAGTACATAATTTTATTATTTTTTACTTCGCAGGACAAGAATAGCAAATTGGGACAACAATTTTGTTAATTTAATTAAATCAACAGTTAACTGATTATTAAAAGAAAAAACATGTGTGCACACATTTTCTTTGACGATGTAACTTGAATAGAATAATATAAAGTTTTGCTAAAAGACTGCAAGCTGAGAATGTGGGAGCCATATTTGTTAACTTTTTTTTATTAATTCGCTCCTCATCTCTAAAACATTAAATGTTCTCTGTTACGCGATGCTTAGCGCAAGATTTTTGTTTCGAAACGTGCAACATCTGAGCTTGAACTAGAACAGCCAAACAATTTCAACTATGTACACTACTACCTGTTTCCTCTCTACGCAGACGGGGAGCTACCGGCAATGAGAAACGAATTAAAATTCCTTCATAATAATAAGCCCATTAACTTGATATGCATTTTATAAGAAGATGAAATGCATAACTGAAATAAAATCCTCAGGTACATATGTCAGAATAAAAAAATATACAAATCGTGATATCACAATTTAGAATATTATAAGTGCATAATTATATGATGGTGGGTGAGTGATACTCTTTAATGAAAATTTACGATTGGTACGATGCCAAGCACGCAATACCGAGAGCTAGGTTAGATCTTCTTCAAAAGTGTTTGAAATGATGCGACAGTTCAGTTAAATAGCAGATTATAGTTTACCTTGTATCTCTTTTCACTATCCAGTTGGGTTTGGTAGCAATGCAAAAATATAAAAACACATAAAAATTTGCTTCTAAAAGTTCTGGTACACTTCTGTGCGTGCGGATGTGAAAGAAGACACATGGTTCACTGCAGCGAAACATATTTCAGTTATAAACTTAATGGATACACATGATGTTCGATGATATCATGCTAGCGTTTGGCGTGTGTGTTGTGTTTTTCAACAACATTGGCATTCTTTCACATTGTTCATTATAACTTGTAAACGACACTTACATGCAATTTTTACAATTGAGATTTTTTTGAGATGATAATGGTATATGTGTTGTGTAGGTGCTTTATGATTGTGCGCGTAGCACTCATATGATATAGCCATCATCATCTTTTCATTCATCATCATATAAAACTAACAAACAACTAATGTCCAATCCTCTTTTTTCCCACATTTCCCACCCTCAATCTCAATACGCATTACTATTCCACTTCCCTATTTAACGTCTGCTTCATTACTTCTCTGCTTTACCTGCTTTCATATGACAAAAATTATATTCATATGGTATGGCATTTATAACAACAAACGACAAAACTGCATTATCCACCATTATTTTCTGTGAACAAACCAAAACAAGAAATTTTATAGCTCTTCCCTTTCTTGCAAAAGATCTATTACTATTTGCTTTCGTAAAAAACCATTAAAATATATAATAACGCGAATGCATTCTTTTTTTTCCATATCACTTTGAAAATTATAATGTGGTTAATAATTTCAAAATCGCTGATTTATTCAGTCTGTTATGTTTACTGTCAGAATGATTTTAACACTCGTTAGTACGCATATATACGTACAATAGTTCATACTTCCTTTGCACGACTTTTCAGCAATATAACATTTTTGTGTTGTGGAACACTTCTTGTTGATTTTAACCACAATAATTTGCCCAACAAGATCATCATTTCAATTGTTCGACCTGAAATATCATCTCATGGAGGTATTCTATTTTTTTCACACTCACGTATTTACAAGAAAAACTCATAGTCACAAAATTAGACATAAATATCTGATTTTTATTGTTCTTTATTTTTGCTCGTCTATTTGCGAAAGAGATTATACCCCAATTTGCAGCACAAATGCGAATACGTAAAAGTGCCACATTCGCTTGTTTGTGTTTAAAGAGCTAAGCAGGAAAATTTCTCCTTATCACTTTTTTGTGTGACATGAATGGTCCTCACACTGAAATCTGTGAAGTAGCCTCTTTTATCATCCACATACCCTTCCAAATTCAAATAAATCGCCAAGTGGCCTTAAAAGTCTAATGACTAAACACAAATGAGATGTTAGACATTCAGTTTTTCCTCGTTAGACATTCACAATGAAATGACAGGTTGTTGCAATATTGCATTGCATTGCATCGTGTGGCAATTTTTAAAATAATTTCATATAGCAATAAAACATCAAACATAAGAGTTCCGACACGTAATTATAGGGATGATTATACTTTAAGCATGTGCTTTATTTGCTTACTCAACGATAAAACTGTCTTGAAGTATATGCATTTTAGTAATAATCATAGCTTTTTAAAATATATAGAAACCATAAATATATGTGTTCTGTAAGTATGTATATATGTATGTTTATCTATTGTATATTTACGTCAAAATACGTACGAGAAATCCGGTCACTCAGTCATTGTGTCTTTTCAGCTTTAAAAATGCTGTCATATTCAGTTCAATCTCTAAGTGTTTTGAAAAGGTAAATTTAAACTTGAGTTGCTATCATTTTGCAATAAATCATGCAGCTTAAAATTAAGCTATCATTCCTATTAACGCTTTGTTATATATCTGTAAAAAACATTTGCGTGAAAGTATAGATATTTTTCTGTTTAAATTTTTCCTCGAAAATACTTCCTTAAATTCTAATCTGACCTTACTCAACTAGACTGTATCTGTATCATCATTCAAGGTATGTAACATATATAGGCATATTTCAAAGGTCGCCTTCTCAATCAAACTTTTAACGCTGCGGCTAGCATTTTTTTTAACTTTCAAAACTTTCTAAGTACAGAAGTTCAAGCCAAAAGGCACACACGTACATAATGTACAATGACTGTGTTGCTGTTACACTTGTTCTTTTGAAAACGACACTTTGTTGAGGAAGGGAAGAAAAAAAGTTTTTTTTCCAAATAAGGTCCAGCGTCATGAATGCGGCTATCGAGACAAGAGAAGGTCTGTTTTTGGTCAGGTCAAGATAAATGGATTGTTCACCGACAAAATGTTATCTTTGTACAATAGGTTGATTATATTGGTAAATAGAGATTTCATTGTATACGACATCGACTTCTGGTGTAGATGTAAATGAATAGACAATTATTCAGCATACAAATACTTCGCTTTGTATTACTCTTACATTTGTTTTTTGACGTGTGTCTTGAAACTAAAATGGTGTACGATTACAATTTTTAGCTGACAAAAAGTTTGTTTAAAGTATTTTACTTTGTTTTAGGTACAATAATGATCACGGTGAAATTTAAGCGATTCCGTTAAATCAAAATCACATAAAACTCATACGAAGACGTCAAAATCACTTGGTGAAAACTAAGCCGTCAAGGAATGAAATCGAGCTATTAGAAAACAACCCAGTGGTTCTTATTATAATGTAGAGTAGGATGATGTATTGGAGAAAATATACTTGCATCGTTCTTTATTGTTTATTTACAGATTGTTTGTATGAGTTGCGAATGTGGTACAGTACATAGAATTATCGGCCCAAATTTATTGTATCAGTCTTCACAGTGGGGTTCCGTGAAATCTTTAGACATATAAAGAGTCAACATCCTTGTTACAATATATAATTCTGTTGTTGATTCTAAATCAACATAAGTAATGAATTTGCACATGCATGCCTACATGTCTTCAATATGCATAAGAAAATGTCAAAAAATACCACAATGATATGAAATAAGAAAGCTCTTCATATTACTTTTCTCTCAAGATGACGACGTATCGTGAATGCATAACTAACTCGGCAAGTATATGGCAAGTGAAAAGGGGCTTCTTAAACAGGAAATTGTGACAGACTTAGCTAAAAAAAATATTGTTGTGAATAAATTTCATATTCGTAATCATACTTTCTTCGATATTAACACAGATTTCCGTCTTTTATACAATTTAAGTCCCCTCACAAAAAACTACTTCGTATCTATTAGCATAGGAATTTACAAATCTGAAATAAATAAATCAAACGTCGCAACATTGACCAAATAATTTTTTAGGTCACCATCATGTACACAAGTAATTTAAACAAAAATGGTCTAAGATATCAACGTAAAACCACCATAAAACATACACCCTATCATCATTTTTAGAGCACAAACGATCAACTGAAAGACTTTACACGACAATGGCTGATTATTCGATTCGGTTACCCATTTTTACACACAGGCTTAAAATAATGAACATGACATTTAGATATCATCATACAGTACAATGAACATGATCATAAATTGGAGATCAACATTGCAAATATATATTTACAATAGGATAAAGAATCTACAAAGGAATACAATCAAGAACAATTTTTCCACTCCACTTGTTCAATGTTTTTACCAAATAGACGCACGTATCAAATAACAGCAGGCAGTAGAAATTAAATAGAATGTATTTTTCTCAAAATGCAAGTTATAGTTTGGTGCTTAAGCTCCAATTGTCATTTAAGGTGTGAATAAATATATATTATCGCTCGTTTAGAATTATCATAATATTTTACGATCAAGACATCAACTACATATAAAGTAACATACGCCATGCCATGTACAGAAGATTTAAAATTTATAGTTTTGCCTTTTAACTGTTTTCATACCCGCAGCCCGCGGTAAATGCAGTATAACCTTAAATGCAACTTCCACCACCACCACCACCTATCTAACTGTTACATGCGATGGCGATGCGGTTTCTCTAAGATTACATTGTCGGCAGATGCGGTATTAAAAACAAACTTTTCATTTAATGTCAATGCGTGTGTTGTGTTGTGTGTACAATTGTCTTTATCCGCTTTCACTTAAACTTTTCTGAATATCCTTTTTCTTCATGACTTTGAAGTGCGGTACATTTCCTCGTATGTAATTCTGTTTAAACGATAATTTTTAAAGTGAATTATAGGTTTTACTATAAAGCAATTTTATCTATTTACTCGCCGGGTTGTAGAACTTTACACTAGGCGCCAGGTGCTACTTGTGGAGCTAAACCGAAAGTTTTTTTTCTAAGATGCCAAAATGTCCAAATAAAGTTTTTCTGTCAGTTCTTATAAAAAATCATATGCATTTTTATGAAGTACCTACACGCAAAGCATCAAAATGCATGCATGTACTTACACAGTATGTGTGATAGTGATAATAATGTTGAACTTGAAATGATAATAACAGGTCTTCTCATTGCATTAAAGGTATAAAGACAAAAACAGACACTGGCTCTGTATTTTCATGCAAATCAGTTTGTTTCAACTACTTGTCTGGTGGTGATGATGGTGGTGGTTGGTGTCTGTTTTCATTTATGTAAAAAAAAGAACGACTTAAATAGACACCTTCAAAATCTGTGAATCTCACTCTGGTGAAAATAGAAAGAACAGAGTTTCACATATTTTTCAAAGATGAGATTTTTTGAAGATATATATTTATGAAATTTCTTTTTTGGTTGAATTAACAAATTTACAGTCCCGTTGCAGCTGAAGGCATTAAAATCATTATCCAACCGAAAAGATAATATTTTGTAACTGTCTCCTCACACATGCGCTATTTTCATACGCTTAACCGAAAAGATTGATTTTTTATGACATAATCTTTCTCCACTTATCTGTGACGCTTTAACATACATAATTAAGTTTCAAAAAAGGACACACAGTGAATGTGTGTGCAACTATGTATGAGCAAGCAAGTGGGAAAATCTGGTTTTATAAATCGGGCTTTTTGTGATTTTCTTGTACCCTCTCAAATAATTCATGTGTACAACTTTCAAGGAGGTGGGCATGAATATGACTATATTTCATATCATAACTGATAACACAAAAAAAGTAAATGTAAAAAAGAATTATTTTTAAATACACCTGAAGAACAAAGGTGCAACAATAAGCACAAGAAAATGAGGATCGAATTGTAGGACATTCTTGGCATGATTTCAAGAGCCAAGTCCATTTTTGCAAAAACAAAGATGCACATCAACAACCCAGTATACATTTTATACTTAATGTAAACAATCAACATGAATATCTTTCTTTTTTAACTGTTGAACAAGCGTATATTTTGGTATCCGTCATAGAATGTCTATCATACAAGTGCATGAACATATGTGCTGTGTGCACTAAATACTTTGTTGAGGAGTGTGTTGTACGATGTTGCATCTAATAAGGTTCAAGAAAGAAATGCAGACAAACGTCACACCCACATTTACACTGTCAAAATCAGCGTTTAAAAAAATCCGCTTTTATCAAAAAATGTGTAGGATACATACTCGCTTTAATCATTACCCAACCAAAAAGTGATGAACCAAGTCGCTAACAATGGCGTATGAATTGGTGTGTGTGTATGTATTTATAATATGCTAGCTAAGGTTTGTCTTATTATGTTGATTTATGTTGAATATATAATTGCCCATTTTTACACTCTCCTATCATTTAACAAAATCCCTAAATTCTTTTGATTAACTGTACTAAACAAAAATGCTAAAAAGATTAGGTTTCGCGGAGATAGCAAAATGAAGCCAAATTCAACGCCTTGGACTTGGATATGACCTTAAATGAAAAATGATGCATATCGTATCGTCGTACGGCACAACCTTTTTTGTCAACAAAATGTGATTGTTGCGATAAATATAAAGCTTTTCTTATAGTGTCAACGTTAACATTACTATGATTCTAGGTGCTACATAGTTATTTTTTAGGAAGATGAATGAATCCATATAAATTGTCGCTTGAAAAACATGATGCTTGATTTGATACCAAAAACACATAACATTTAATTTAGCATTTTTATTGAAAGGGGCAAATCCGGGATGATGGTCGTAGTCGCAATAATACTAATCTCATAGTAGTTCTGATTATTAAGGGAAAATGTTTTTGTGCTATGATAGTATACCTAGACACATTCACCCATATATGTTTGGATTAGAATAGCAGCTGCTCTGACTAACCATTTCAAAGTGTGCGTCATTAGCAATAATGATTAAACGTTATATCGGGCAAGGATACTATGTCATATAGTAAAGCAGAATCATATTTCAAATTTATGTCTGTACTGACTGTATATTCGCCATCTTGCGATTTGAACCTTGCGTAAACATGTATGTAATGTAAGCATTTTATACGTTGTCTGTTTCATATCCATATCAATACACATGCGCCAGTCAATCATGCTCATAATAATAATCAAAATGCAATATGAAGAATTATGATTAAATGATAACTATGATGAGCTCACAATTATTAATATCATGTCTGTCAATTAAATTCATGGACTTGTTGATTTGCTTAATTAGTCAAACTATCCATGCTATGAAGCTTACGCTTTTGAACTGGCAAAATCGACATAATCACTACGCTAGATATTTAGATATACTGTATTAAATAATATTTTATCTCGCAAAATTTCATTTTGTTCGTGCAATAACTTGAATAATCTCATTAAATATATCAAAACATCATTAGAAACTTTACCTTGCTATTATGGCATTTCCTCTTCCGTAGATTGGCTTGTTCACCAGCAAAAGAAGTATCATAATTTTCCCTTCAAGTCACTTAAACCACGAGCACCAGAACAAAGCATACAACACGAAAAACAAAAAAATATTCCAATTCAGGCACAGCACAAACGTTTTAGCTCATGTGTCATGCATAAGAATGTATGAACTAACACTAACAGCTTGTCATGCCTCAAACCTTTCAATCTCTATGAATTTATACATCAAGATATTACATTACACATTACACATTGCATTATCGAAGCGTCCAAAAGTTTCACATTTTCACCAATAATCAAATTTGAGTAAAAAAATTATACATATTTACATTCCCAAAATGTGGATTATATATTAAGTAACGTTTTCGGAGGAAATTTCCTTATTGTATAGTTTCAGCTTGAAAACTTTCTCAAATTCTTAATTGTCAAAATAAATGTTGGTCTAGATAAAAAATCATGTGGGAAGGGAAGCAACTCTATCACACTTTAAATCAAGCTATAATGGCATTCATAATCAAACGTTACCTCACACAGGCAATCACAGTCAAAACAAAAACATGTTGGTATATTAAGAGTATGAAACGGAACATGCAATTTCAACTCTTTCGAGAGTCAATGCTCTATATATTACAAAACAGATCAAAATAAAAAACTTTATGACCATAAAAAAAGATCTGGTCAGACAGTAATGGAACTTGGAAACACTCACACGGAGAGAGGGGCACACATGTGCACGCAATTTTTTCTCACACTTGTTGCTCTTCCCACGTAATATCTCACGTACCAAACCAACGTCACATATACATATATGTAGATAGGGTGAGTTTTCTCAGTTTTCATAATTCCATGTTACTGATATTTTCTCCGGAATAATTAACACAATTCACCTCCAAGATAATATAGTACACTACGGTAATTCCCTTTAATAATAATGTAGTTTTGGAACAGAGCACTGGTCACTTAAAAAGGCTTCACCGACACCGATCAGAAGATGTTACGTGTCCACTCCTTAGCGCAAAGGTAATCTGTCAACTTGAATGTTTCTCAAGAAACATTTCGTTTCTCCCTGTGTATGCATAGCATGTAATTTTTTTAAACCCATTATGGGACTGACTCACTTTGACTCATCCATGTACATTTTTCCCTATCTGTACATTTGCGAGTACCCACGGACAAAGGTTTGATAACGAAATAAGGGATCCACTATAATAAATGTATGTATATACATTGTATGTAGATTAGATACCTATGCACTACATATTTAGACATTCCAAAAAAGTCGAACTGGTGGTGGTGTGTTTTAAGTTAAAATGGAATTGTCTATATATCTCACTGTTGAAAAGTACATGTGTGCTTTAGTAGCAGCGTAGGGGGAAACTGTCAGACTTCTAAGAGGAAAAACATTCGTTAAAATGAAATTCCTCACAACAAGCAACACAAGGCGAAAAAGGTATGATAATAACAATGATGAGAAATGAAAAGAGGTACAAAAAAGAGTGTTCTGTTCTGACTGCTGCTGGTATCTTTTGCTCGCCTCGATTCTATGTTTAAAAAATACTTTACACATACTACTAGTCTGGTATTCACATAGAGAACAAAACCTGTAGACAAGAGTGCACTTATTGTTGACTGGTAGTTTTGCTGCTGCGACTTACTGCAAAGCTTACAACTAGGCTCTCTGTAGAATATTTTCGTTATTTTTTATAATGCATACAAAATGCCATTATCATCATCGTCATCATCACAGTATGCGTATTAAAATGAAAGAAGAGGCGACCGATGAAGCGATAATGTTGCAGATGATACTGTCTCACTCACAATCAGTAATAGAATCCTCTGACAAACCCTGTTGACTAACTTTGTAGAGCCTTTTTTTTACTCCTTTTACTGCTGGTAATAAGCATGAAAATAAAGTTGTATGTAGATTTGTGCAGTATTATTGCTCAGACACATAGACCAGGCAGGCAGGCTCATAACTTTGTTGCATCTCTCTGTAAACTGCATTGCATACAGTGAACACTGAACATGGTAAAAATGTAGGTAAGTAATAAAGGCAAGCTGAGAAACAACAATGCTACCCAGTATTTAACATATAATAATTGTATACAATGTAATATATTTTACCTAAAAGGCAAAACTGCAGAGATGGGAGATTGGAGACACTAGAAAAAATGAGCTGACTAAATAAAATAAATGAGCTGTACGTTTTTATAGGTTATACGCTATAACGTCCTGAAAGGTAACCGCTGAATGCATTATTCATATTATGAAATTGAATTAATTTACTGGAGCAATAAAACATTTGGTACATTTTAGGTGATAATATCAATAAAATGTTTTATTAAATTTTTATGCATAGAGAATGGGAAGTGTGGAAGTGCCAGATGTATCCGTACGTCAAGTAGAATTTTTTTCCTGAAATTACGCATTGACAGAACATCGTAGATTACATCAGTAAAAATGTCGTCGTTTCTAGATAAATAAAATACATAGATCAAAGAAATAAAATAAATTCTGTTTAAATTCAATTTTTAAATACCGAAAATTTGTCTTTTTAAGTTAACTATACTATTATTCTAATTTCTAATGCAACTTTAATATTTGAAACATGGGGTAACATGAAACACCCGATATGGTATTATTACGATACTGCAAATTTAGATTTGACCTACACCAAACTATTTTGAAGGTCATTAATTAGGAATATTAGATTTATTGCAAAGAGAAAAATTGGCGAGTACTCATTTTTAACTCACCAATAAAATCATCTCGTATTACTGCTCCCATACTAATCGTTAGAACTTTATGTGCGCATTTGTGGAACTGGACTTTTTTGGTCGTGCACAGAATTATATGAACTTATTTCTAGGTGCCGAAAACGGTAAATATGTTCATGGCAGTATTTACTTCATGCTATTAAGAATTATGCAGAAATTTCAAACACTAGTTTTAGATAAAAGATGAAAAATATATTTTATTTGGGAAAATATGAGATGAAAATTTAGAATTTAAAAAATCAATTTATTTAGTTTTTTTAATTAGCCCTTTGTTTTTTTCTTATGGTGCTTTTTACTCTTTTTCGCTTTCTTGGTCTTTTTCTTTTCCTTTTTGTGCGATTTCTTTCGTTTTGCAGATCGAGAACGCTCCGATCTGCTGGTCTTTCGTAGTTGTTTTGATTTGGAATTCGTGGAATCACTACGAGATTTATGAGGCTTTTCATTAATTAAGTCTTGTTTTCGTTTTGTGTGATTATCCCTCGGGACGTCCTTTCTCTCTTTGTGCTTGTTGTCTGATGTAACGACCTGCGACAGTGGTGATTCATTAGGTATGGATGGACTAGGCTGTGAAATATCAGGTAATATTTGAAGTGTAGCTGGTGCTGGTGCTGTAAAAGTATTCTTGGTTTCCTTCCAATCATGATCAGCCCTGACGAATTCTTTCGTTGGATTTCTGAAAACGTGCAAATAATTACAAGTACGGCCTTTGATGCATGCTCTTCGTAAAAATGAACCGCAAATTGCAGAGCGCCATGAGTCCATTTTTATAAACTGAAGTGACAGCTGCTTTCCGTTGTAAAATCGGGCGTTGAATAGTCGATATGCCTATAAATGTTTTGATAATTCACAAGAATACATAAAGTCATAAAATCTTGATGCTTCACTCTTATTCGTTGAATGTGCTAATCTTATTAGTTTTACCTCTACAGCTTCTCGAATAGTTTGATACTGAACATAGACATTTCCTCTCAAGTGTGGTTCCAAATTACAGCACACCTTAAATTGTATAAGCGTGCCACACTTCTTCAATTCAGGTACTACGTCATCATAAAACTCCCTATCAAAATAATAATAATAAATTTATAACATTTCCTCTCACATCTCACATGTGTAGTACATGCAACAAATACTGTCATAAAAACTTACAAAAATTCTTTAAATAGCTCTTGGTCCTCGTATTCTAATCCTAAATCAGTGTCATACTCGTCTCTGACCGACTGCTCCAGTTTGAAATGCGAAAAGAAATTCGGTATGAGAATAGCAGTACTTAGCGTTGGACGAAGGTGTGTTCTGTAGAAAAACAAAAAGTTAAAGATTGTTTTCAAATTCATTCCCTTGATGGTTTTGCAAAAATGTATATTCGCACAATAACTTACTTCATGCATCTTTCATAAAAACGACAAGCAGCCGTCCTGGAAAAGTAGTAACAGGAATTTTCCGTCTCTGTGATTGTTTCTGGTAAGAGGTATTTGGTTGGAGGTGTTTCAATATCCTGCAAGATAACATAGATTTTTAATATTTTAAACCTATTTTTCATTTAAAAAACGGCAAGCAGGCAATAATATATACATATATGGTATGATTGTAGTTTTTATCATCTTACCCCAGAGAGAAAGCTGAGGAATTCATTAAATTCTGCTTCCTGTGTAATAAAAAGAACTGCATTTACATTTCCATTTTACGCTTCACAGCAAATCAAAACGATGATTTTTCTGCCAGTTACAGCTTTCCTGAAAACTTGCTCTGGTGAAATGTTAAAAGTCTTTCGCGGTGTCATTGGTTAAGGAAAATATTTTTAATTATGATTGATAAATTAAATGTATTGAAGCATATAATAATAATAAATAGTATAAAACAAGATTATATGAAATATGGTAAAAGTAAAAAGAAAGCCGTATTATTTTTCTCGTAAAATTATGATACTTTTCAAATTCCTCTAATATGAACCTTCTTCTCCTTCATTTGCTGCTCCAAGCGTTCCTTCTCTTCTTTCAGTTTCCGCTCTTGTTCCTGTTTAGCTTCCCATTCCTCTCTTATCTTTTTCTAATAAATACACAATATTGCAGTTATAATAAAATTACTTTCATTTTCAGCTAATTTGCAACTCAATTTACCTTCTGTTCAGCCTCAATCTGAGCCAACCACTCTGCCTCAATTTGCTTCATTTTAGAAACAATCTCGGCTTCCTTTTGCCTTTTCTCCCATTCCTTTTGAGGCAAGAAAAATGTCTCGTCGACATCATCTGCATCAGTATCACTGGAGTTTGGACTTGTATTTGTACAATTTTCAGTGTCAACCTGCTCAGTATCATCAAGACTGGAAGATTTGCTTTGCTCCGCCTGGGCTTTGAGCTGACGCTTCTTCTTACGGTGAAGTTTCTTCACCAACTTTCTCCACAATCTTTTGTCTTTCCCCATGTTAAATTGTAGTATAATTTATTTCTTACAGTGCCAATCTTTTGCTCTCTCTTGAATTTGTTTTACATTTTCAGTATTCTCATCAACACAATGTGCAATGGATAATGCATTGCCGTCATGCCGCCGCGTCGTTCCACCACCACCACCATCAACTTGCCACAGGCATAATATAATAATTTTAACAACTCTACTTAATTACATTACAACTTTTACCATTTTACAACCCCTTCACTTAGCAAATGTCAGATAAAAGTCCTAAGATTTTGAGAGTTGTATACTCTCCTCAGATGGGCTCAGAAGGATTCCCACAATATTTTCCGGACAGATGGGGCAAAACACAGACAAAGTACGTGCATGTGTTTCAAATCATGAAAATGTTTATATTTTTCAGTAAATAATGCAGAGTTCTTACTGCATACAAACAGAACGGGTTTTCTCATGAAAATGATATGGATTTCAAATAGTTAAAATAATTTATCTTGGCAATTTAGTGCAATTTTTGTAAATGTATTTCTTGGCCGCCATTATTGTTAAAAAATAAATGAAAATAGTCTATTATAAAAGTAGATTGGTAGGGGTGGACGCATTTAATGTGATCTAAGGTAATTCGACAACGATAAATAAAAAAAACGATGGAAAGGAAGGTGTGAATTCAATCGTTTAAGTCTGTATGTCAACTCTTGTATGTGTTAGAGCTGATTTCACCTAATTTGATATATTTCTAATTTTAATAGTTAAATAGTTAAGACCATAGTAGTACTCTATATATTAAGGATTGTAACGGTTTAAGTGGGAGAGTAGAAATGTCATGATTTTAGCTTTAATTGGTACATACCATACCCTATGTTGTATATATTTAACATGTATGTGCAAATTAAAAATTATCGCATTGAGTGTACATCAAATATAATAATATGCAAGATCTTTGGCCGTGTGATATCGTACTTATGATGACGAATGACTTTGATATGATTTAAAATGATATGATATTTCGGATTAAAAAATATGCTTTTTGTTGGTAATACTTTGTGATGAATCAGCTTATATTTAAATTCGCTCTTTAGCCCCTTTATTGGCATGTGTAGGTTAAAGTATGTCGGTACTTTTTCTCAAAAATGTGGTACTACACAAATAACTAGTTTCATATATCCAAGAGACTTACATAACTAATAAAATTACTTACTACCATTACTACCGTTGGACGTACTTGAGTGGTTAATGTATCTAGCTAACCCACACTGATTACATAGTTTCTCTAGTTCAGTCTGAAAGTATTGTGAGGTCACTTTTGAAAGAAACGCTTGGTCGGAAAAAAGGTCAGGCGCTGCAGCTAACGTCACGTCTAGCTTTCCGGATTGGGTAAAGGTAAACCAGGAAAAGGCTAAATAAAAAGTATTCAAAAATGATACATTTTTGTACATGTATATTGGTGTCTAAATTAAAAAGTCTTGATAAGTAAGCTTATATCAAGTAAGCATGAAAGTACCTGTGTAAGGATGTGAGTCTACCAATGTTAAAAGTGGGAATATGTGAGAAATTGGTTGTCCCAGGAATTTATAATCGTTTCCTCCAACCAAAGACGTAAGTCCGTAATTGTATCCAAATCTATCAGTTTCTAATGCTTTCTCACAAACTGCAGCTGGAAGCAACCATGCAGCCGGAAACAGATAGTTGATTGCAACTTTGTGCAACCCTGCCTTGTGAAATTCAACAAAACTCTTTTCAGTTTCCAATAGCCTTGTTAAAGGATCATCTTTGGCAACTGGAGATTTTATAACGCCCAAAGCCCTAAGTTAACAAAGTTAAAATGTTTGGAATTAAAAAGCTTACTTAAACACTGAAATCTGTATTTGTATTACATATTTATCAATTACCAATGATTGCATAACTGATGCTGGAGCGCTGGATGCTGGGGCCACAAAGGAAGCGTGTCGGCAGTCACTAAATACTCGGGTAACTTTTTGCCGGAATGTTTTTCTAAAATGTACTGGCGAATTGAACCCACCGTTAATGTGAGTATAACCGAAGCAAAATGAACATCAAACTTTTTGCGAATTGCTTTAATTGGTTCGAGGTCAACAGTAGTGAAAGCATAAAGCCATGATGACTGAGGATTTTTAAGTTTTATGGGATTATGCTTTGGAGATGCGTCTCCTCCAAGTATACGAAGGTTAACAGGAAAACACAAAATGTCCAAAACCTGTAATCCAGACTTGTCATTTTAGTTTTATTGCATTTCAATATTCTAGTTTAAAAAAATATGCTCAAGACCTTAGTTTTGAATGATTCCATTGGATCTTTCACCAGGTATGGAGAGCAGTTGTCCGTGAGTAAATCTAGAATGTGAAGCAATGAGTATCTGCTCCACAAGCAAAAAAGCCAATTAATCCTTATCCTAATTTTCTTGAGAACAAAATTACAGAATGATAAGCTTTTTTTTATTGTACCCATCGGCAAATACGTGATGAATTTTAAAGCATATCGCAGTTTCATAGCTTTCTGAATCAAATGTAGAGCCATTATTCACAACAGCGTTTGGCACAATCATCATTTCCCATGCTGGGGAACACTCAAGGTAGTTTATCTCCATCCATTTCTGGATCACGTATTCCAACGTCTCTCCTTCGCCAATTTTCCTGACGTAAATATGTCTATCCAACTTGATTGAGTCCATTGGCAAAAGTCTTCGGAAGACGTAGCCACCGAATGTGACCAGACATGAATATAATTTTTCATATTTAGGTCTGTTGCCTACTTTTGGCTGTAGTAGCGTTGTATAAAATTTGTGCTGCACCTGCTTCAATTCCAACTGCCCTTGAACTTGCAGCAATAATCCGACACTCAACTTTGACTTTCTCCAACTGCATCCAATGGCAAACGCGGCGTCAGTGGTGGATACAGAATATAAATTGTCGTAGAGCAGATAAGCAATTACTATAACACAACATTTGAAAACAAAGAGAACTGTGAGGGGGAGAACAAGGAAGGTAATTATAATAAGCCAACAAAATGTTCCGAGAATCACAGAGACAATATTGACTTCACAACGCTCCGGATCAGTGATATGAGCCATTCCTCAGATCAACTGCTGGAACTGAAAAATGGAGGACTTATTTTACAATGCATGGCAATTTCAATAGCAAAGCAACAGAGTCGTAAATATGCAGTGTCCTACAATTTTGAATTTAAAATGAATTAAAGCCAACATAAGCAAAGTAAGATCAGTGATCATCGTCATCATCATCATCTTCATCATGATAAGTGCAATATGTTGCGGTTCTTGGAAAAAAGTACATATGGAACATGCGTCTATGTGACATAGTCATCATCGTAGTAACATGCCATGCACAATATCACTTCGTGTCTGCGTTTCCGAACACAGGCAATATCTAGACTAGGCACGAGTGAAAGAAAGAGTGTGCGTTTCAAAGCTCTTTTCTGATTTTTAGTACTAATGACATTGAAAAAATTGGAGCATGAGCAATGAACAATTTTAAAGCAATTCGAGCCCCAGCTGAGAATGATGTCATTGTGACACTACATACCAAGACGTACATCACCAGTCAGTGTACATTATTTCTGCAGTAAATTGAAGAATGAATTTGAGACTATGAAACATCAAGGCAAGTTGGAGTCTCTTGATGGACCACTTCGAAAAATAAACTTATCCGAAAGGTGAAAGCCGAGTGGAGCTCCAAGAAATTTTATACGAGAAGTTTCATGTGTTTCAAGATGATACTCTGGGGTTCAAATTATTAATTCTCTCTGATTATGATGCAAGCAAGGTCACGTAAGAAGATACCTTTCATGTCAAAAAAATAAATGATCTGAATGTGCCCAGTTTCCATTACAAACATTTTTTAGGATCGGATGTTGTTCATTTGATGTTTGATAAGTACATACCAGTATTTGTAAATCAGTCATAATAACTAGCAGGTGTCTACATATTTAAAATGCTTAAAGACAGCATATGTCATTTTAATAATACATTATTCATCATTTATAAAAAAGGCATTGTTCTGTTGATTTTAGGTCACAATATCGGTTAGCAAAAAGCGGCCAGGCTTCCTCGAAAGTACTACTTTCAACTTTTCAAGGCCCACTTTTGCGAAAAGCAAACTGAACTATTTTTTATATGAAAATGTGCTGAGAACACACCTACTAAAACATCATATTGGGCTAAATCGATATCATATTAAGTAAATATGAGTATCAAAAGTTTGTCTCAAGTTGAGCTTTGTATTATGCACTATCATATGTAATACAACATAATGATGTGATGTAGTTTTTGATGTACCTGGTATAAAAATGTATTTCCTATATATACCTGAATTTTCTGTGGTGGGGTTGATACGTCTTGTCAGTCTGTTAACTGTCTGCAACCGTTGGAAATGAGTGCCATGAGTATGAGTGTATTTTCATTATGTTTAACTTTCAATTGCGATTAGCAGATTTCATTTTTTACAAATATGAACCTTTTGTAAATAAAATATTTTGCAAACATTCAGACAAAAGAAATCAATGATCAAACTTTCAGAAATGTATGAATATTTCATGAACAAAACATCATCTGGTCAGCAATTTTGAAAAAGGCGAAAACAGTTTAACTGCTTCTGCCATGTCAGCTCTTTGTCGTATGGATAAAATTACAGTTTTTTTATTCGGATAAATAGCTTTGTGGGGTACAGTATTAACTTTGCTTGTGTTATCTTTCATACTTACGTGGTAATTGTTATTAGATCATATCATTAAGATATTTTAGGTTGAGTTGAGATGTGTTTGACTCAGCAAAACGAATATTGATATGGATGGATACAGACAAAACATTTCATTTAAATGTCTTTGTCGTTTACGTGTCATCGTGTTAAATACGTATCATCCTCCTACATCTTTACCAAAAGATCACATTTTAACACATTGCATCACAGCGTAAATTGGAGTTAACTGTAGTGATCATATCATGGATTAAATTGTACTTTTGCTTTTGTGCACAACCAATTTTTCCATGTTTGTGCAATATGTGTTTTTCTATATCACTTTGTGCATATGATGTGATGATACATCAACTAAACTAACAATAAAAATCGCGTATTCACTATTATGTCTATGAACACATTATGCATTTTTGTACATCAGATTCAGATAAAAGGTAAGTAGGATAGGAGGAGGAGGATGCTTGACTGACGGGAAAGGATCATTTGAGAATCTTTACTGGTCTGTGTTCAACACAACGAAGCCAAACGTAGCCAAAACATCATATTCCCAATTGAAAGGGGTAGCTTCATTTTGTGCAAAACTAAACGCTGACAACTTTGTTCAGAAAATCGAATCAATGATCGAAATCTATATATGAAAATCATACTAAATCTGCAAATTTTCAAGGATTTAAAAATTCAAATGGGATTGATTAGAAAAATAAATTTATTTGCTAAGTTCAAATTTAAACTACTTCAATATTTTGAGTTAGTAAACCCAAACGAATATATTGACCAGACCAGCCACTTGCACTCGCTCTTGAGGCTAACAAATTTACTATATACTCTCCCTCTGTGTACAATGTGTATGATATGAATGTGTGTGAATTTTCAATGAACAAAGTAAAATAGAATCATGGCATTACATTGCTTATGGCAAGCATCATCATCATCATCGGTTCAGCCCTTTCATCCAAACAATTCGTGTGTGATATGTCGAATGGGATTTGACTATATGTATTTTACAACTTTGTCTTCTTACTCCTTTCGTAACTTAAAGGGTATCTCACACACGTTATCCCATGGTTTTGTGTGAAAGTATCGTATTATTGGGCAAATTATCTGGTAATGTTGAGTAGCCTCGAAGAGTGGTATCCTCAGTGTTGATTGTTGAGTGTGTTAAAATGTGTATGCACAAAAAAAAATATGGACTTTATGTAAAACCTTATCAAACACTTTGCTCCGTGCTTCATACACAACCGTTCCCGTTTGCGTTGCAGAAATCAGTTAATTTTTAAATTGTTCGTTAAGAAATCCAACATAATTTTTACACCACTCGAAAGAGGAAAGCACATTTGACAAAGTTAACGGTAAGTTTACCAGAAATTTTCTATTAATTCAGAGATTTATTAGTAAAAAGAGCAAAGCTTTGTGAAAAGCATCTCAGTTTGAGTGGAAAACTTCAGAGAGAGGAATATAAACATAGGATAAATGTAAGCATAAACGAGAATACACATGTGTACGTGAGAAGCCGATGTGGTGAACATAGGGATTTCTTTTTTGGATATCTTTAAAATATTGCGTTACACAGAATTAAAGAGGAAAGAGTTCTCAATTTTTCCGTTTACCACTGCTGCCACTACTAATCATAATAAAAAAAGACAAGGTAAAAACTTGTTGGTGTATAATTTTTTTAGTATGCACAATGTGCATAATAATTGTATATTGCACACAGGCAAGAGTTACTAAAAAGCGAGAAAAAAATTGTTTGCAATATGTGAGGAAATGTAACATGAGCGTGCAGGTAAAAAGATAACTTAAAGATCAAAGCAAATAGTTTCCAATGTATTTAGACTTTTGAACAACGTTTGAAAAGATTTCAGAGTTTTTAACTAAATAATCATCAGATAGATGGAACGCAAAGCATAATATTGAAAGAGTACAATTCAGCATTAAACTTTCTTTTCATATGATTCGTTGAAAAAAAAGCTAATTGCAAATCAAGTTTAAATCAAAATTGTGAAAGAGAACATATTTTACAGATTTTAAACTTGTTGTAACGTCAGCATAATCAGCAAAACCATAAGTCTCGGAAATTGGTGATGATGCACACAATTGTTATGTTGAACTATGTTCAATTATGTTGTTGAGTATAAACTGATCGATCATTACAGGTGTGCGTGCATTTCCTTGTCCGGGTATTCCATTTTACTCGCTTCTTTTTCCAAACTAGGAAGTAGTAAATTAGGCCATGTAAATGTAATTTATAAAATGTAATTTATAGCTAAAAATGTACTTACGGAAACTCAATTTATAGTAATTCAATCTCTGCATTATTTAAGTTACCTAAAATCAGTTAAACATAAAAACTTAACAACATGTAAAGTTTACATTGTAAATCATAAAATGAAAATAGTACATGATCAGTTCAACTGTTTAGTTTTTATTCGTGTGTCAAATAGCTGATATTTTGTTTTAAACTATGTACTAAAGATAACCAGGCATGTAATGGAATTCTGAATGCCAACGTAATATTATCAGCACTAAAACATACTTTTAAAACACAATTACCAATTATGAATTAGTCATCAGTTTTTATGAAAATGAATCTGACTTTTTTTTTTAAACCAAAGGCATTTTGTCAGCCTACCATTCCATTTTAGCTTAAAAATTTAAAGCTCAGACCCTCATCATATGATAATATTGGGTAGTTGGTAGTTATACTACTTAATTTGTAAACTCTACAGCCGAGAATAAACGCATAAAAGGGTTAATGTAGCATTAAGCATTAATATTGAATTGACGATTATTACATGATATGCATATGGTTTGGTGAGTAGTGTAATGTAACATAAATATCAAGCCTTAAATATGATCATCATATCATGATGATCATAATGCTATCATCATCAAGAAAACTAGAATAAAAAAACTATATCGGTGTATTACACACATTGCTTGACTTGTTCGTTGTTACGTTTTCCCTTCATTCTCATTGTAAACAAGTTGTATTTTTTTGTGCATAATAAAATAGACTCTCATATATTTTATACATACATTATGCATATATCTATATATTTTTCAAATATAGAGTTATAAAATAAATACAATTTAACATGTAATGCATGTCTAACAGTTTATCTAAGATGAGGTAAGAAAAATATATGTACATTTTTCCGTAGTAGTGTGTGTGCGTAACGTAAAGCGAGATGAATGAATTGAATGAGAGTGTGGCCTTGTTCCATGCATTTACATTACATTCAACATTGCATTCCCATAAAATGCCATACCAAATTTTTTTTCTCAATTTGTTGGTTTGGTTGGTAGTAAAGGAGTGAATATGGAAAACATAGACAGAGACGTACTTACAGATACGTTGGATGAATTAGAAGACTTGGCCACCTCAAGCCACTCTATGTATGCTAGATGGTGATGTACGCGTATCTTTGCTCTCAAAAGTTGCATTCGGCGTACACACGAACAAAATCAGCCTCTCTCAACTGAAATAATACATAAACACACGAAAAAATACTTTTTACACAGCTTGCTTTACATGTATGTAATTTTATTGTTTCCCTTTACATCAAACTAAAATAGCATATAAACTAACTATCCATAATTAAACAATAATTAACAATTTTGAAAGGCTATTGAGAATAGTTAACTTTTCATACACCGTTTGATGTTGTAATTACAATAGTTTATTTGTATTCTGTCAACTCACCTTGTTTGGTTTTTTGGTAAGTCGAGAATCTCTGCTGCCGGGTGAAAGTGTATGCATGAATATGTAAAAAAGAAAAATAACAACTGGCTTCTTCAGGTGTTTGATCAAAACTTTGTTTTAACGGTAGTTCATTTAAAAGTTGAAGTAGTAAAAGTAATTTAGAATGAGGAAAATAAGATATTGAGGAATAAAAATTGTGAACAAAGAGAGCTTTTTAGATAAGCTTGGGTTTTTTGGTGTGACGAAATAACAAAGATGTTACTTTGTCCAAAAATCTTAGGCACAAACAAAACAGATACGCATGAATCATGTAATAACGGTGGATAACCATCGTCGTCATATGGTGTCCATGAAAAGATGGGGATTAGCTAAATTGTAGTTTTTGATTGCGTAATAGAGTAATAGTACTGATTAAAGTTAATTGATTCAGTTGTCACAAAAAGTCATTTAATTTTGTTTCAAGTAGTTTTGATTTTTTGATTTAAAAAAATTAAAATAAAGGGATAGTTAAATGATAATTGTTTTATTTTTTTGTTTCAGTTGTGAATTGTTGATGGGTTTGCAATTCGATTGGCTGAACAAATTTTCTTGTTGAAAAAAAACTTGTAATTTATAGTTCCTTTGATATAAATCAACACTGTAAATTTTTATTGAGACGTGATCAAATTTCATCATGTAGTGTGAACAAAGTGAATTGGTGACGTTGTGAATGGATAGAGAAGTCAGGATTCCCGTTTCACGTTACTTGAGAGTTGAACAAAGAAAGTGCATTTGCATATTTTGACAGTTTAAATGTTGAATGCAAGTGGAGGAACCAGCGTGTGGGAAGGATTCCAGCAGACTGACATGCAGATGCAGACGATAGACGTACGTTTTTATTTTCGAAATTTGTTTTGGGAAAGTTAGGAAATTTGAGAAAAAGTAGTATTAATCGTTTGGTTTTGTGTTTACTTCTGTTTTTTAGATGGGGTCAACTGAGGTGGCGTTGACGCAGTTGTCTGCCATGCCACCAGGGAATTCATCCTCATATTTTCTTCAGTTGGATCCTTCTGGTCAAGTGGACATTTTGGAAAGCTCATTAGTGCTAAATAAACCGGATATGGTGGATGAGACTGTGTATGAAATCCAGTTGGATCCGTGTATGATGGACGAAAGGAATATGGAGGTAATCAACTTGCAAAATGCTGTGACCTTTCATCCCCAGTTTTTAGACGAGCATCAATTTCAGACTTCATTGGATACTACGGAGGTTCACTACCAACTAGATGATTTTAGTTTGAATCAGTTATTGTTAAATAATGCGACTGTGATTCCTGCAACGGCAACCGCGACTGAAGTTGTTAGTGAACCAGGTGAGGATGCAATCGTTCCTGAGTTTACCGTTGAAACAGAAGTAGCCACTGAGTCTGAACAGGCAATATCCCCAGAACTGAATCCAATCATGCCGCTTGGTGTCTCATTTAATCAATATGAGATTAATCATATGCAATCATCCTCGCAAATTATTACATTCGCCCCACCTGAGGTGATAGAAGATACTAATTTGTCTAATTCGACACATGAAGTCAAGGAAATCAAGACAGAGGTTGTTAGTGATGAGGGGGAGACTGAAGAAAAGATAACTAGTGAAGAAGCAAGCGGTGCCAAAGAGAAAAGCAGAGTGGTTTGGTCTGAGAAGAAAACCCGAAAGAAAAGATCGAGGAAACTAATCGAAAAATTTGTCAAGAGAGAACTACCCGACAAAATCATGGAATTCACTGAGGAGGCTGTAATACCCCCTGTAGTAGAAATTGTCCCGACACCGACTACAAATACTCCTCCAGTTTCGCCACCAGTTGTCACAATTGAAGATGAGGGTAATGATGAGGATGATAATTTCATGGACGATGGCTTGCCACAAGTGTCGGCATTCATTTATGACGGCATTGACAAGGATGATGAACTGTATATTTCATACCTTAGTAGACCATCGCTAGAAAGTAAGTTAATTAGTTTTGTGTAGAAAGCATATTTATCCCCAAATTCATTTGTAAATGACATTGTAAATGAAGTTGAATTTAAAATCCTGATTATTATCATATATTAATTACGTGTCATTTTTATAATTTTCAGAAACTGCCATGTGTATACTTTGCTACGAGTGGTTTGACAGTAAAACAGATCTTGAAGGGCACATTAAGTCAGTCCACGAAGATAATATGAAATTGTATGGATGCAAAAGGTGTGGAAAGCAGTTCTGGTCACGCTTTCTAAGGCAGAGGCACGAGAAAATGCATCGTTACGAATTGAAAGGCCCCATCCAAAGGTACAGAAAAGCAAAATAGTCATATCATCGAATTCAAATTTTTGTTGCAAATTAAAATTGTTTTGTTTTACTAAACTTATTGTTTTCTATGTCACAGATATTTTCCCAAAAATCGACCTTTCGATCACTTTGAATCCAAGCATTTCTTCAAGCGACTTCGTCCAGCTCCCTTTACTAAGGACTATCGTGAGCATATACGTAACGTACATTGTCAGATTAAATCATCAGAGTTTGATTGCATTGCCTGCGATAAAAATTTCCATACTGAGGAAGACTGTAGAGAGCATTATGAAGAAGAGCATGCTATACAGACATGTGTTCATTGTGAAAAGCAACTTGGGAATTTAAGTTTATTGAGGAAGCATGAACAAGATGTACATGGAATGTACAGTGTGCACAAAAATTATCCTGGTGGCGCATGGCAGTTGTGGAAATCATGGGAATGCGATGAAATGAAGGAAAAGGATGATTTAATGTTCAACGTGTTTTTATACCACAATTACACCAAACGAGTGAAGACCGAAAACACCTCAGGGGAAGGTAATGAGGATAAATTAATGCTCTTGATGATGTGAATCAAATGAATGCTCAAAGACAAATTTGTTAAATGAAACGGAAAATGTGTCTATTGCAGAAACCCCAGCAAGTACCTGTAGCAAATTTTCGGAATTCGCTTGTGAAGAAGTTACCGTATCGGAGTACGAAGCTGCACAAAAGAGAGAGGAACGTGTTGAAGTGAAAACTGAGAAAATTAAAGTTAAACATGTCATTGTCAAGAAGGAGAAGAAGAGCTCGCACTCTGAAACTCCCAAAGGAAGAAAAACTGATCACAAGCCGAAAGTACAAGACTTTGACAAGATTGAGTTCTTGGAAGACCTTATGATCAAAGATGAACCTACTGATAGACGTACCGATTTGCCGTTCAAGTGTGGCACGTGCAGAACATCCTTTGATAATGATATAGATCTCCAGAGACACGTGAAAAGCCATACAATCCGGTCAATGGCTTACATGTGTCAGTACTGCGGTCGTGGTTTCGCAACTCATAGCAATCGAAAAGAGCACGAGAGGATTCACACTGGCGACAAGCCTTATGTTTGCCCGAGTAAGTCGAAATGTATAAATGCATTCCTTTTAATCGTCTTTATTCATTGTCGAGAATTGGCCTCTAATCATAATAATTTATTGTTTTTTAGTATGTAGCCGTGCTTTTGTTCAAATATCTAATCTCAAGAAGCATATTCAAACCCACAAGGATAAAAACAATTTACAGTAAGTTTAGCAAAGTAAAGTTTGATTTTTGTTGCTTAAAATTGGTCATCACTTTTGTAGTATTTTTTGTACTGTAGGTGTTCCACATGCAATAAGCAGTTTGTTAAGGAGTCTTCATTAATTTTGCACCAACGGGCACATTCTCAGGATCGAAAGTTTCGATGCCACATTTGTGATCGGGCTTACAATTATGCATCTCTCCTCAAAAGGTATTTTATACAATATTTAAAAAATATATTTCCGCATTGATTATTAGCTATATTATGTTTCTTTGATTTTTATGTTATCTTCATGATTTCTTTTGTTCATAAAATAGGCACATGAGAATTCACACTGGTGAAAATCCTTACTCATGTGAAGACTGTGGAATGCAGTTTCATGAACTTGTCTCGCTTCATTACCACAGGTGGGTACTATATATTTTCGTTGTATATTTTGTATTTAAATCGGGTACATATTTTCTCTAGCAATTAATTTGTGTACTATTTTGTTCCCAGGAAAAAAGTACATACCGGTGAACGACCACATCGTTGTGATCAGTGCGGTAGAGCATTCATTCTTTCATCTGACCTCAAGAAGCATTTGAAAATTCATTTAAGAGACGGAACCAATATTAAATCAAGTGGTAGCCCAGCAAATGCTAAATCAAAATCTGAAACATCAACTGGATCTGCTCCTGCTAACGGCAATGGTGCTAGCACTGACAGCTTGATGTCATTCAAGGATGATGAAACTTCGGAGATGATGGACGATGATTTCAACAATTCCTCATTAATAGAGTTCCAGACTGGTGAATCTGTGGAAATGCCCGAACCCGAACATACCGGTACTGAAAAAATGTTGGTTATTAGTGAAAATGATTTGCTCAATGTTACCACAAATGGAACAAGGGATGAGGGGGTTATCCAATCAGAATCTGCCGTTGAAGTAGAGCCTGATAATGATATAAGTTTTAGCAATGAAGTTTTACCATGATAATACTTGATAAATTGATAATATATAATTAGTTTAGATCGTTTTTAAGGAAGGTATAGTTTATTTATTTTTGTTCCCTTTGATAAACATGAACTTCAAATGCAAAATGAAACTTGAGAAGAATTATTATGTTTTTACTAAATTATAACTTATGTAGGACTTGTATCAATATCATGAATTTTGATTATCAATATAATTTGTAAATATAATGTATAGTTTAGTTTTAGACATCTCTTTAGTCATTTATTTACAAAATGCTGAAAGTTTAATCATCATATCCACTATTACGTATTATGAATATGAATAAAATTATTCTTATATTTATGTGTAAGCCCTGAAAAATTATGCACGCAAAATATTTTTTTTTTTACGAAATCTTCTTTTTGGGGCACTATGATATTCCCGAATTCCTGGGTATTGGCTACATGATATATTGCTTTGTACATTGTGTTACATAACAAATACGAAAATCTTGTCAAAGAGAAGAATATCCAGCATCTTTCATCTTGCTTTAAACGTTAAAATGGCATTTTTCTTTTCATAAAATTCTTCGATTCATACAACTTTGACGTTAGTGAACTTCTTGAGTACACTCATATTTTTTTAAAGCTATAAGCTCAACTTGTCCCGTCAGGTTTATATACTGGGCAGTGTGGGCATAGGAAAATTCTTCATAATTCAGTCCAGTCACTTATCAATAACCATTTAATTTTTAACGAAAACGCTTCATTTTATGACACAGAGCCATCTAAACAAAAATCATACATGCTCCGCTGTCCGCTGTACACTACATAACGTGTTTGGGATTTGACGCTGGAAAACATCCCATTTTATCCAGCAGCATCATGTATGTACCTAACATCAACATAACAGCATGACGTACAGTCGAAGTCAGCTGTATCTTACAATGCGCTGCGCTGCCTTGCACAGTTGAAAGTGACATTTTAGTGTCAAGTGTCGACCTAGTTTTATTGAAGTCTACAATTCTACATGATCCGCAATTTCAAAAAAAAATCACACTTAGAAATGCATACTCTCAGACTGGAATCTCCAGTGTTTCCAGCAGTATAGAACGTGAAATTGGTTTTTTTGTTTGGAAATGTTTTATAATGAATTCATCAAAATTGAGAGAATTTGTTAAGTTTAGACTAGCTATCAATATTTTGACACATATGGACAATAACCCGGCATACTAAATTTATTTTGAAGGTTATCTATAACATTGTAGTTAAAACTCATTTATAAGAGATCATTCATACAAAAGATTTGATCCTCATAAGCAAGGATACATATTTAATATGTAGGTTTCCCACATTTGACCATTAGGCTATTCGCCATTCGCTAAACTATTTGGTAATAATGTACCTAAATTTATAATGTACAGTTACTTAATGAGAAGTGCATAATTTGTGTGACTACCATTTCTTAAGCTGATATCAAGTATTGTAATGGGTAGTGATTGTAGTACTCTATTTGTCTACATTTGCGGTATTTTCTTCCTCCGTACTAGTTCTTCCACAACCTGTCATTGTTTCTGAAATACAATTGGCGACTCTTCCTGGTTGTACGTCTGTCTAATACCAACTGGTTGCATTCCAGTTTCAGTTAAACATCTCTTTATAACATCAGGATACATTGTTTGACTCTACTGCAATGTAAAAATCTCTGAAATCGATACAAAATTACTATTATGGCAAATCGAGTTTTAAAATTTTGTTACAACATAGTATGAAAACACTTAAAAGAATCGGTAAATACATGCAAAGTTAAATATTACGCTTGTACTTTTAAGAATGTACACTGATTCTTTAAATATACAAGAAATTTTAATATTGTTCCTTTTTTCAGGTAGACTCACAATGACTAAGATACTTCGTGCGAAATGCTCTCGCGTCCTGACTTGTTCATTCGTACTTTTCTTCTTGATCTTTGTTATCGACATCTCAGGCGTTTTTCGTCACGTTCAGGAAAAGTCATTTCAAACGGATTTCTCTTACCCTTTGGAAACACCAAATTTCATTAGCCTTGTCAATAATTTTAGGTAAATTTTTTCACACCCACATGCTAATCTTTAACCATGCTTTTTTGTTTACATAAACTTATGTATCTGTGTATTTATATACAAAAAAAAACTTCAATAATTTCAAATTTTAATTTAATTGTGTATTAAAATCCAAACAGGTTGGGGAACACTGTCGAGATTCCACCCATCAATAATTTATACAGCAGTATTGTCATTCATTCAGACTCCGACACAACTGACAAATGCAACAATGAGGATCCCCCATTATCATTACTGGTTTTGGTGAAATCAGCACCAGCCAATCAGAAAAATAGAAATGCTATTCGGGAAACATGGAAAGTTTCGACACTTGAAAACAACGGGAAACTAATGTTTTTCATTGGAAATCCGAATTCTCCAAATGCACATGCACCGAAGAATTTAGCCCCCACATTAACTTTGGAAGCTAATACTCATAAAGACATTATACAACTTGATTTTCAAGATTCATATTATAACAATACAATTAAAACCATGTTGGAAATGAGATGGGCTGTGGAAAAGTGCCCAAACTTTGCTTTTGCCTTGTTAGTTGACGATGACTACTACGTTTCCATAAAAAATTTGCAAAGATTTTTACGAAATCCTATCAATTATCCGTCGAATAAATTGCCTTCCGAGAACAAAGCCAGAGAAGTAGACAAGCTGTACGCTGGCTATAGAATGTTTCCACCTCCACATCGCCACAAGATATGTAAGCAGATTAACTTCTTATCAGAGGGAAATTTACAAATTACTTAGATAACAAAGTTTAATGTTTTATCTGTATTTCTTATTTCTAGTTACAAAATGGTTTGTGGAGTTAGACGAATACCCGTACGACTACTTCCCACCTTATATAACCGCAGGCGCTATAGTACTTTCAAAGACTGCACTTCTTGATATTTACTTTGCTTCATATTATGTCACTCACTTCCGTTTCGATGACGTGTATGTAGCTATATGTGCAAAGAAAATGAATATTACTCCACTCAACTCAGAATACTTCCGATTTTGGACTACTGAAGACAACTCTCCAGAAGAACACTTAATTGCTTCCCATGGGTTTTCCAATCCATCTAGACTTAGTAAATTTTGGAGTAGCCAGAAATCACACGGTTATACATGATATTAATTTAGTATACAATATTACATTTTTACCAGATTATAATTATGTTAGCTCAGCTAATTAATTTGTTATTTTTAGATTTTGATCTCATTCTTAGACTACAAGTTACAGTAAATCCTGTGAATATGTATATTATAATTATAGAACGGGATTTATGCTTTTTTGTGAATTACTTATAAATTTTGTGACTACCAAACCTGTGATATAAATCTCAAAAAATACACATACACAATACAAATTGGAAGCTAATACTTAATTTCATTGTATACATGCATAAATATCATTTAACTTAAAACATCTATAATGAACATGCAACATACAGCTAGTAGGAAGTGCGGTATCTTTTTGAAAACCTGGCCAGTATATTTTCTTGTGCGTAATTGGATTGAAAATCAAATTGAATTTAATGCTTCCTGCGATGCATCCATCCCTGAAAGAATCAAATAATAAAACCTTTACTTGATTTACCGACATTTTAAATTTCAGGAATGCGTGAGTACTAATAACCTACAAAATATTACCCTACAAATCTTACATTTGAGTACCACATAAATAAAATGTAGGATACCCAGCTTATATTCTCTGCTTCAACAAATTTATCGTACACAGATTTCTTTGAAAACAACAAAAACTTGCTCAGTGCAACCAACCAACCGTGCAAATATTGCATAATCATTGTTTAATCCAGGCCCGTGCAAGATTCATGCCCGAATCGAAGGTGTGAAGATTTGCTTGGCTGGCTAGTCTAGGCATAAATGGTCCATTCCACATGTATTTATGACGAAAATGAAATGCATGTGTATCTTTTCTACATGCCAAGAAATCTTCTGAAGAATTTTCACCTTTTCTTTACTGAAAAATTTCAAGGACACTGATACTCTTTTTTTGTGCATCGTAAAATTTTCAGACTAGTGCGATTTTAAATCCTCGTCTAAAATAGTGGTCGGCGATTCTTATGATTGATAGGGTAAATGAGGATTTTGAATTATCAACAGCAAAAAATGCGATTGTATATGTAAGACAGAAATGTTTACTAGTTAGTTGGTGTGCATGTATTTGGATATAAAAATTCAAGATGGAAAGTTAGCATTATCAAATGGCAATTCTATTTCAGTTTTTCGTAAGTGCTTGTTGGGATATATTTCCAGGAATTGATTTCTAAACGCACCAATGAGGTTATGTGCCGTCATTATCGAATAGTTTCAAAACGAATTCTTTCATTAAAATTAACTCGCATTCACAATGGAAATAAATGATGAAATTTGAAATAATTGACGTCAGATTTAGTACACAATTAGGTGATTTATTTGCTTCGGCTGTTTTACCTCATTGATTCAAGGTAAATATTAGTTTGAAAGACATCACTTAAATGTTTGCTAAGTCTATATACCTACCAAACTTAGAAACGTCTTGTATAATTTTTTTTGTATAGTAAAGAAGTAACCAACAAATCATCACGACAAATGTACTAAATGCAGGGCTCACATATTTTGGTCACGCGCCAATCATGAAAATTAAAAATAAATGCATTTTGTCGTACACTAGATCATGATTATTTCATATAATGGGAAACTCAAGTTAACCGTCTATTACGGAAGAACAAAGATGAAACAGTGTTGAATTCTCTTACAATGTGCACTGCACACAATACTCAACGCAATTGCAGCTACATAAATTTGATGAATGCATCCTGATCTTAATTCATCACACAACAATTTTTTAGTTGGTAGACTAATTTTTTCATTTTTATGAAAATGGTTTAGTCGCAGTAGTCGCCAGTCTGCGTCCCACGTGTAGTCGTCATATCACACTTACTTTTTATCTACGTTATCTTCATAAAAAGGCACAAGTTGCTTGTCTAACTCACAGAAGCTATGCGTCTTGTGGTTACTTATGGATTACTTAAAAATAAAACGAGCATTATTAACTTTAGCTCCTCTTAGCGTTTACATAAGACAAGTATGTGTAATATGCTTCGTGACCATGAACAGGAAAAAATGTTTTATGAAGAAAGGTACCAAAAAATAGAGTTTTAGTGGAACTCTTGGTAAAACAACGTATCATCCTACCTTACAAGCTTAACTTGAAGTATTTGTTGATGATGATGTTCGTGCCAGGTAATTCCTATCTCATCTGAAACTTTTTTTTATGTGTACGGGTTTTCCTTCCTTAACAAAGGTAATTAGATTTTGTAGGGATATTGTCGCCTTGTCACGTATTCTCCTGCTTCCAGTGCCATATAGCAATCTTAGCTATTTATCACCTTTTTAGATTCTTCACATTTTCCATTTCCTGTGATTATTAGAACACTTGGCACCTTGTCAATTTTTCTGGAAATAGTTCTGTAGATTTTGTAGGTATGCTAGGTGTGGCTGTGACTAACTCTGCTGGAAAACAAGTTTTTACAAGTTTTCATTTACAAATTTTTAATGTTTAATCTCAATTTTTGTGTTTTTTAAACTTGTTTTTTTTTCGATTTTAAGTTTTTATTATGTACAAATTATCGTTTCTTTTAGTTATATCATCAAGTATTACAATAATCGAAGTTTTTGGTTACAACTTTAAAAATAGTAATAATAGTCCGGGGGGATATAATTGGAATGGAAATGGGTACAAGCAATACTATTCGCAACCGCAACCTGTTGTGCAAGAAGAGGAATTTAAGGATACCGAAGAAGATCCAGAGGTAGTACCAGTATCATAAATTTAGATTTTTACTGTCACTGAAAATGCATAGATGTTTTACAGGTTTACAAATTGATTAATTTTTCACATTTGCCAGTACATGTATGAACTCTTGTTTGGTCATCAAGTAAAAGACATTGAAAAGTTTCAAAGACAAAAAGGCTGCCTCTGCAACAATCGTTTTCGGGATCCGCACTGTGGGTCTGACTACAAACTTTATGATAACGGATGCTACTTTGAATGCGCGCAGAAACGAAATCCAGGTACAATTTTACTAAAGTTTAGGAAGGACTTTTAATTCTTTATTTTATAGCGTTCATGTTGAGTAGAGCATGTCGATTTTTTTTATTTCCAGGGCTTAAGTTACTAAACTGGGGAAAATGTTAAAATGTACCTTGAAAATCATCAGACGAGCTGCTTTATGTTAGCCATTTCAGCGTAAGAAGAAGGTTTCTTTATCATGTTACTTTTCATCCTTTTACAGTCAGCTCAATTGTTCAAACTCGTATAAATGGGGCATCGTGATACCACTCTTAATTTACTTGAATACGACAAAATATTTCTGTTCTGAGTATTTCATTCTAACTAGCTCAAATAATTTATGTATTCGGAGTTTCAAATACGATTATTAATCATATCATGATGAGACCTTTAAATGTGTCCCTTTATTATTGTTATGAAAAAATGGATGCAAACTTGTTGGGCTTAAACATTATTTAAATTTTCTTAAACTCTTAGTTTAATTAGCTTACTCACCAGATTCAAGCCTTGCCTATTTTTTATTCTGAATGTTGAAAGTCAACGGTTTGACTGAAACAAATGTTGATCATCCATCAATAATGCAGTTTTGCTGATGCATTTGAAAGTATATGGCTAAAAAATATGTTACAAAATTCCATTTACAAAAAGATTTACATTAACTTTGAATTCTAATAAAAAATAAGAAATGCGATACTCCATTGTACCTAAACTTAACAGTTTAAATCAGTTGGGAAATTAAAAATACATAAGATAATAGTACAGAAGTAAAAAGTACAGATTAAAAATTATTTTTATGGTTGGTACTCTTACAACCTATTCATCTCACTGTGTATTTCATTCATTCAATATTTTTTTTAATACAATGTCACTGTATAAATCATAAAAATACAAAAGTTGTTGATGCTTCGTGAGCATTTAGGGATGGGATATGGGATGGAGAGTGAAACTCATTTGACATTGACCTTCTTTCATTTTTATCTTTTCATTGTCATCTTTGTTCCGCAACAACAAGAAACCAGCAGTATAAAAATGCCTTCATATTTTTTCATAAGTTATGCTCTTCTCGGAAACAGACTTCAGATGAGCATGGCTTGATGAAAAACGGGATGGATAAATTCTTTCTAGAAAACCATCCTGAAAGGGAAAAAACCTATTATACCCATGACACATGATGCACAGTGGCATATTTTACTAAACGTGCATTGGGTAAAAACTGAAAATGAAAGTTGTTGACTGGAATACTGGAATCCGAACACTGGGTTTAGGAAAATTATGTACAAAATGTAAAATATGAAAGAAAATCCTATTCTCATTTTTTGCCTTAAAAATAAGATTATTTCATGTGAATTAGAAAGTTTTCGACTGAAAGAAAAAAATCATGGAATTTATCCATGTACGTATTTGCTCATTTTGCTGAGAATATAAAACATGAGTTCCTCCTGAATTCAACTATTAGTTTCAATCGTTGATTTGAAGACACAGCTCATTAATATTTTCTCTTGATTGATCTTTATTGATTTCAAAATGGCCCTCCATCACTATGTATTCGCAGTAGTTTTCAGCGTTTTAATAGTTGTCCACCCAAGTGCAGCGTCAGTTCTATCCTGGATAACTGGAGGCAGTACCCCAACGACACCGGGATATCCCGTGGAACCAGTGAAGCCGTTAAGCAACATTGGGCCGCGTAATCCGTACCCAGAAGGTTTGTACTTTTAAGTATTCGTATTTCGTACATTAATAAAATAGTTAACTACCTGCCTGTCATAATATTCTCACATAAATGTATTATTTCTAATATAGAATCCGGAGAATGCTCACATTGGGGCTATTCGACACCAACTTCATACACTCCTCCAGGAAATTCCATGTATTCTCCAGGCGTCGGACTTACAGTTCCTTCGAATCTTATTGGGTCACATAGACGAGTTCCAGTTGGCTCCATTGTAGCTGTTACGAATATGAAGAACGGAAAAACTTTAAGTGTTCGAGTTGTTGCTCCAAAAACTATACCAGTTTTCGGCAGGGTGATGGATCTATCTCCAGCAGCGTTTGCCCAACTGGAACAACTGAGCGAAGGAGTGTTCACTTGCAGCGTCAATGTGGTTCAGCCGTTTGGAAGGACAGAGACGAACTCATTATCTTCATATACTTTTGATAATAATGGAAGGGTAAGAGTTCCTCCATTGTTGTCAGCAACGTCTTATGTTCCAATGCAGACAAGTTTTGAAGGGAGTGACGATTTAGTTCGAGATTCTGCAGCAGAAAGTTCATATTATTAGTTGTAAAATTCACGATATATGCTGTTTTTAGAAATGCTGTTAAAGTTTTTATGCACGATGTTTCAATGCAATATAATTTTTATACTATTTATGATTGTAGTAAGCTATGTAGATATGAATTGTAATGCGGGAATGTTTAATTGTTAATTGAACTGAATTAATCCTGAACAAATGTACATTTTATTTTAAATATATTTAAAAACTTGAATAAAGTTATCAGTCCAAAAATACATGACACTAAGAATTCTATCCAGATATTTTATAAACTTTTGTGGGTTGGTCTCCGGTTTGTTGCAGCACTGTAGTGTCTCCATTTGATCCAACTACAACAGACTGTGTTCTTTGAGATGGACTACTTCCTCCTCCAGATCTAGATAAAATTGAAGTACTTTTACCATAACCACTTCCCCCAGTGGATGATCCCACGGGTATACCAGACATAGCTACAGCTTGTCCATTGTCGTCAGTCCCGGCTAACGCACCAGTTCCACCTGCTGATGCACCAGAATAACTAGAAGGAGCTGAAATAATATAAATCGTTAATTATTACGCACGTTACATCTATAGTTTGAATATTCTATAACTGTATTTGCATTTAGCGCACATTGCGCACCCACCTGCGTTAGTTTCATGTAGCACCAGCAAAACAATTAGTACACTGGCTGTTAAGAGAAGAGGGTTCAAAAGTTTTGGAAAAGTCATTTTGAGAACGTTATCTTTACTATGCTTGCAATTGCACTCTGTGGTCTAAGAAAACTTTTCCAGCAGTGTTTTATACTGCTTTTCCATTAGTTTTACTCAGTAATTATGTATAGCTAATGAAAGCATTTTAAGTGGTGACGCAAATGATGAATTATGCATATCATTTCAAAACTTGCGCAGTTTCTCGGAACAGGAATGCAGTGATGCTGAATGATCTGTAAACTAATATTAATCTGTTAATTTGTAAATCATTGCAGTCTTTAAGTTTCAGCTAAAGATTACAAGTATGAGTCATTTGCAGAAAATTAGGATCAAATAGGAATACATTTTATGGCAGCATCAATGAATCAAATGATTTATAATATGCCTGGATTGGTTAGTTATTATGCACCTTTGAATGATTAAAATTCATCCATCGCATGAATCGGTGTAGGTGTTAATTATTATGAGCTTCTATTAGAAGTAACGTCAACCGTCCGAAGACAAATAACAGGTTTTGAAATAAATATTTTTTTATTTAACAGAAAGCATATTTCACAGATTAGAAAATGATGTTCAGCGAAGTTCGTTTCATAATGGTCGTTTTCACTCATTACCCCCAAATTTGGAAACCAGAACCAGGACCACGGCCATAAGGACCTCCACCATATGGACTGTTCCAACCGCCACCACCACCGCCACCGCCGTAAGGACCGCCAAAACCTCCAGGTCTATATCCCCAGCCGCCTCCAGGCCTGTAACCGCCTCCGAATCCACCGCCGCCACCACCACCACCGCTTGCTGCTGCAGATGCCGAGGACGCGGATGATCCACCTGGACCTAATGAAATTAACCATGAATAGGTAATTATAGAAATAGAAACATGAAACAAAATTGTCAATGTACTAAGCTTTTACCTCCGAAGCCTCCACCACCACCACTTGCAGCTGCAGACGATGACGCAGATGCCGATCCAAGTCCGGATGCAGCAGCAGAGGAAGCTGCGGATGAGGATTGTGGACGCCCTATTGAAAAGTTTTAAATTTATGTAAAATTGTACATGCAATTTAAGATTTTAGCACTCTCTGGTGCAGTGGTAGTTTTATCTTAAATACCTGCTACAAATTGTATCAGAACTATGAATCCGAAGAGAGCTAGTAATATGTGGGATATCGTTCTTTGATCCATTTTTATTTTTTATAGATTAAGTTTTCAAAATTTGAATGACGAATTGAACGTCTGCGTCAGTTTGATGATTTCCAGTCGTAATGATACCAAACCCAAGATTGGCTTCGATCTAACATAAATACAAAGTAAACCCGGTCTGATTTATACTCAAAAAAGTTGGTTAATGAAGATGGAAATAAGCAATAATGAGGACGTTAATTTCACTACCTTGTGTAACGTTGTGTGACTTCTGAGAATGAAGAGGTGGTTACAATGGATTTTCATGCCAAAATGAAGATCATAAGGATTGCTCATCACTGGACTAAGACAAGACAAATATAAAAGAGCATAAACATACAATGAATATTGACTTTTTAAGATTATAATTACTCGCTAATTAGTTGGTTTAGTACAATGCTTGTGCAAACACTTTACTCTTTGGAACTTCTCAAGGTGACGCCGATATTTGCGAATCAAAAATTAGCATGATATCGTGCGTCTTCTAGTTCCAGGTACACTAGGATAGATATATATTATATGTAATATTCGACAATTTTTTTTGAAAATTACTGCTAAAATATTATCATAATTATACCATATAATTCTGTATAAATGTACCTAAAAAGACGTTGAAAATATCGTTAGTGGACAGATGAAGGACATCATTGTCAAAGATAAAGATGTGTTGGCTACAACTCAGACTATTAACTAGTACAGTGAGGTATGTAAATGTATTATGTTGACTGAAATTATAAAGATAACTATTCTATTTATTCTGGGAATTCCAGCGAAACATTACTTTGAGTAGATAAAGAATTGTTATCTCATTTGTGACATAGGTACATATATAGTGTAGGTATTTTTTATTTATAAAAACTACGGGCGGATAGGAATGAATGACAACCGGAAGTAAGCAAAGTTTGTCTTGTGCATTTTTACCTGAAATCGAAAGGATGCGTTGTACAAAAATAAATGTTTACATAATCCTGTTATTCTTTACGTTTAAATGCTATATTAATTTGATTTACTTAACTCTTCTTGTATCATTTTGTCATGAAAGGAGGGGTTTATGTTCTGCGGAAGGTGTTTATTCAGATGGTGTAGTGTATGGACAACGGGTTCCAGAATAATTTAACAAAAAATACTGTGTAGAAAATACATGAAAGACTTTTATCATGAAAATATGAACACGACCCAAAATCAAAAAGGGCATGATTGATTTATTATGTCCGATGAAATAAATACAAGACCAAGTATTTCGTGAGAAATTTATTTATTTATTGAGACTTTATTTTATTTTTTAAATATTACTCTTTTCTTTCGGGAATTAAATTTAAAGACAGACAGAGATCATTTTAAATAAAATTATTTTTCAACCTTTTCAACATTAACGTTTTTTGAATTTGTACTTCCACGATAGGTGTAAACGCGTGGAGCCTCGTCCCCATTCTGCTCTACTATTGTAGCTTGTCCTCCTGGAGCAACATTTGCGAATCGAGTTTGAATTCCATTGGCATCATTACCAGAGTATACACCATAATCCCCATTATTATTATAATTAGGATAGTCTGCTGGTCCGTAGCCGTAAGGATCATAAGGGTAGGGTGGATAATAGGGTCCAGGGGATCCTGCGTTAGCTGAGGCATATGCACCGCCCCCATTCCAATATGGAAATCCCCATGGACCGGGACCCGCATATGCTCCGCCAGGGCCAGCGAATGCTAATTAATAAAAGATTAAATTACACACAATGGCAAATTGCATATTCCATTCTGGAAAAAACTTTTTTTAAACGTTATTTTACCTTGTGCATTTCCAGCTGAAGCATAAGTTCCAGTTGGACCCCCACCAACAGATGCAGCTGGTCCTCCACCAAACCTGGTCTGAATCACTCCACCTGCCCCACCATTTTTGCTCGTCACAATAACTGACCTAGTTCCACTTGGATCAGATGAAACAGACGATCCGGCAAAGGATGTTTCCCCTTCGACTAAAAATTCAGTATTTAATTAATTATGGCTCAGGTCACCCTTTTTAGAGGTCAAAATAAAACACTTACCATTCCAAACAGTGCCGATAATGACACAAAGTAAAACGTTTTGAAAATATGTCATTTTGCGACTCAGGACTAACACTTGTGTAATAGGAAATCGGTTTGCTGATTATGTTGTTCTTGTGAGATTTCTTGGTTTCAACTTATTGTATAGACTTCTATTGTGATGAGCTAAATTAGTATTTAAATATATATAACACTAGTGCTAATTATTCATGCACGATTGTATTTTTACGCATATCAATGTTTGCTGTAAATGTAACAAGCATCCGTCTACGAGAGTGTTTTGTTGTGAAGCCGTATTGTCTCAATACTTGTTCGTAAGTGGAAGCCGAGTTATAAGTGTATGCTGAGTTTTAAAAGATTCGGAAATGAATATTTCGCATGAAAAAGATACAGGTACACCACATTATACAACAAAGGATCTTTCTGTGTATTGAATCCAGCAAAGTAAAGCAAATAAACAAGAAGAATGTAAAATGTAATTTGCAAGCAAGCAGCTTTGTTTGGATTTGAGTTTTTGAGATTATTACGAACGATGACAGCCGACGGGTACTAAACTAAATTCCCATGCGTCATGGCTATTTTTCTACTAGCTCTCATCATCATCTTCTTCACTTGTGGTTATTTTTGCAGACAAATTCTATCGATATGTAACTACTAAAGCATGTCCGGAAACAATTGCGACAATTTTTGAAGTTTATTCGTTAATAACTAGAAGCAGTATTTAAGTAAGCAAAAATATATTTAAATACCACTGACTTTGAGGTATAAAAATCATACAACGTCGGATCCTTGAACGACTTTTCCATCGAGGAAACAGCAGAAAATGAAACGTTCCAAATACGCAATAATTCACACT